>ML663464.1:483178-538974 GCA_007570785.1 Antilocapra americana
ATTGTTTCCTTAATTTCTCTTTCTGATTTCTCACTGTTAGTGTATAGGAATGCCAGGGATTTCTGTGTGTTGATTTTGTATCCTGAAACTTTGCTATATTCACTGATTAGCTCTAGTAATTTTCTCGTAGAGTCTTTAGGGTTTTCAATATAGAGGATCATGTCATCTGCAAACAGAGAGAGTTTTACTTCTTCTTTTCCAATCTGGATTCCTTTGATTTCTTTATCTGCTCTGATTGCTGTGGCCAAGACTTCCAAGACTATGTTGAAAAGTAGTGGTGAGAGTGGGCACCCTTGTCTTGTTCCTGATTTCAGGGGGAATGCTTCCAGCTTTTCATCATTGAGGATAATGTTTGCTGTGGGTTTGTCATATATAGCTTTTATTATGTTGAGGTATGTTCCTTCTATTCCTACTTTTTGGAGGGTTTTTATCATAAATGGATGTTGAATTTTGTCAAAGGCTTTCTCTGCATCTATTGAGATAATCATGTGATTTTTATTTTTCAATTTGTTAATGTGGTGTATTACATTGATTGATTTACGAATATTGAAGAAACGTTGCATCCCTGGGATAAAGCCTACTTGATCATGATGTATGATCTTTTTGAGAAATATGAGTTTTAAAGTGGTAATATTAAAAGGTTCAAGATCAAAACAGTTGAACCTGGTAAATAAGGACATGATAAATAAGGAACGTTTGACCTATTCTCACAAACAAGCCAAATGAGGAAACACTCTAAGATAAACAGGCATTAATATACATGCCATCATGAGGAAATCAGTAAGGGTGAAAAATAAGAAATCAGTGAATAATCTTGGGCACTATTTCTCCCTATTTAATAGCCAGAAAGTGAATGAGACCTTTGAGAAAGAGGAGGTAACCCTCAGAGGAAATGTGAATTTATCATCACTATTACTTGCAGATGGTATTTTTGTGTCTGTTCCCACACAGTCATTCTCACTGTTGCTATATTGGACAGTGGATGACACAGTAGTACTCAGAGGGTATATAAGCCATTATGAGAAAGCTGAAGTGAAATGATGAACAGTTGATGACCTTTTGCAATATGTAGGTGGCATAAATTGTATTATTTTCAGGCAGACAGAGAAGCATGGTGAAAGACATCATATGTGTCAAAAAACTTCCAGTTCAATGTGGTAGAAACCCAACTCAGAATAATTTAAGCAAGAAAAAACTCAAAGGGGTACAGTAACTAAAGTTAGGGAGGAGTCAAAAGATGTGTAATCAATCAGATCCAGGGCTGCGAGTGATGTCATCTACATTCTTTTTCCCCATCTCTTGAGATCTCTCTCTATGCATGGTCAAGATGGCACCAGCAAATCACAATTCACATCCTTCTAGCTCAGTAACACTGGGAATGCAGTCATTTTTCCTAATCATCAAGAGAATACACATCAATCCAGTGTAAGACAATATGCTCATCCCTGAATTAATCACTCATCCAGGGGGATGAGAGACTCTGATTAGAGCTTCTAGTAAGTAACATATTTAATCTCACAATCTTAAGTATGAGCAGATATGAAGAATTGCCAGATATCTGAGGAAAGTCTCTAACACACAATATTGAGACCAATACACCTACCAGAGAAAATGTGACTTAGATATGACAGTGGCTTTGTATGGAGAGGACAAATCAGAAAACCAAAACCCTTAAAAGTCTATTGTTAATACCACCAGAGAAGATATTGCAAGCATGAAACAAGAACAAGCTATCATAAAAACACAACATTAAGAAGGTAACTATGCCTCTTTTAAAAAAATTGTTTTTAAATGACAGCACAAATGAAAATCTTGATAGTTGGGTTGGGAGACATATTTCAAGAAGTCTTCCAAAAAGTAGCTTAAAAAAGTAATGAGACAGGAAAATAACAAAATTAAAAGAGCAGTCCAGCACATCAAAAAGCCAAATTAGAGGTGCTCCAAAAGATAAAAACAGAGGCAAAAAAAACACTAATCAAGGACATAATTAAGAAAATGTTTAGAATCAAAGGACATATGCTTCTAAATGGAAAAAACTGACAGAGCAAACAGGGTCATGGATAAAAATAAACACACGAGGACCCATCATCAAGAAATTCAGCATCCTGAGTATAAAAAGATCCTAGATACGTGCTGAGAGATACAGAGACAGAGCGAGAGCAAGAGAGAGAATAAACAGGTCACATCCCACTACTCAGAAACTGGCGTAATTTCAGACTGCTTAACAGCATTACTGGAAGCTCAAAAACAAAGGCACAATGCTTTAAAAACAATTTCCTAGCGAGAATTCTGTACTCAACCAAATGTATTAGTCAAATGAAAAGGTCTCAAAGACTTACCATCTCATCTTCATAATTTGGAAGCCACTTCAGGGTATGTTTTACTGATGGAGAAATCTCTGACTACATGCCCTAGGAGATGGGTACAGGGGAGAGGCAGCAGTGTAGAAGGTGCAGAAGGCAACACAATCAGAGAAGCACAGATGAGAAAGCTTCAGGAGAGATTTCTAGAAGAAAAATGAACATTGTAGAACAATGGGTGTGACTGGACCTCTTGAAAAGAGATTCAGACAGTTGCTAAAAAGTATGGTATTTGATTAATATTTAATGCTAAGGACACAGAAAACTTCGCATGCCTATGCAAATTCCTATGCAATTACCAATCACAGGAGAATCAAAAGTATATACAAAGAAAAGTAACCATGTTTTACAACAGAGCTCACCACTGTATCGTATTTATATAGCCACAATAAAGGAGGACACTGGGGGAAGGGAGGATGGTAAATGCTCATTTTCCACAGTGGGAAGTCAGTTAATTATGCCTGAGCCAAAAAATCAAGCCGCAGCAATTACTGAGAGAAACATGCTATTTAGAGAAATAGAATAGCTAAATAAAAATAAATCAGCTAAGAAAAGGAGAAAGTGATTGTTCTCAAAGGGGGCAAATGGCAGGGGATACATTTGGTTTTTATATAAATCTATAAAAATATTATATATGCATTTTATGCTCATTATAATCTTGCACACAGAAATAAAACTTTGATAAATACAGAAGTTAAAGAAACAAAAACAAACCTTGCATTCTACCTAGCTCATCTTTTCTTAGAAACCCTAAGCTCTAAATGTCTTTGGAACTGTCATGTCAACAATTAGCTAAAAGAAGGTGACAACAAATAGATTTGGGTCTCTTTTTTTTGGTGATATAAATTTAGTAAAAGTGACATAAATAAAAAGGAGACTGAATAAGGCATGTTGACAGCAAAATCATTTTTATGCCACAGTCCATTTATTTACACTAACATCAAGATTTTTTTTAAAAGATCTACTTTTCCATAGTAGACAAGTATTGGAAGACTATCATACTTTTCCCTTGGGCACAATCAATAAAATTACCTTATAACAACTGTTTAATAATTTTTATATTTTTATCATATATAAAATCAGAACAATGCCTTCTGAAATTGGTATGTGCTTAATCAATAAATAACAAACAAATTTTTTTTCTAAGAATCAACTAACTTTTATCAGGATGATCAAAAACTGTGAAATTCAAAATAAGCTCTGCTATCATAGAAAGAGGGATTCCCAGGTGGCACAGTGGTAAAGAATCATGCAGGAGACAAAAGAGATGCAGGTTCGATCCCTGGGTAGGGAAGATCCCCTGGAGTAGGAAATGACAACCCAGTCCAGTATTCTTGCTGGGAAAATTCCATGGACAGAGAAGCCTGGCGGGCTATAGTTCATGAGGTCACAAAGAGTCAGACATCATGAATGAGCACATACACATATCATAGATAGAAAAACAAAATAACTTTCTAGTCAGCTATATACTAGTTGCAGCCCTCAAGTTGCTCACACTGAGGTATTGGCTGAAGAGACAGAAATGTAAGCAGATACAATGTGAAACGGACAATTATAAGACAACACGGCGACGGTCCAAATGGGGTTGTGGGAACAAAAGAGAGGGTATGTCTAACTTCCTGAAGATCAGGAGGGCACATTTCAGGCCGAGAACCCCTTCTGAAAGACTGCGGGGCTGGAAGCAGCGAAGCATGCATGGCTGGTAGCCTCTGGTTCAGACACACAGGGTTGCCTGGATGAGGGAGGCCCCACTAAAAAGTAGATGCCAGCCCGAGGAGAGGCCGTTCACCAGGGAGTGAACACGCTTACTGTGGTTCAGAGGAGTAAGGTAGTCCTGAGAGATGGAATAAGAACAGTTGAAGTACAGGCTTGGGAATCAAGGTCAGAAGATTAGGAAGAAGACTGGGAGAAAGGAGCCATTCAGAGCAAGGATGTTTTCTCTACAGCCCTCCTATGAGCAGAAGCGGTCAGCAGCGGTCATTTGCTACCTCATGCTTGACCTCGAGTTTCTGTCTTTTTCTAAAAATAGAGTAGAAACACTAATATAAACATTAGCCTTTTAACCTTCACTTCACTTCCATATAAACTTTCAGTGACTTCCCTGGTGGCTCAGACGGTAAAGCGTCTGACTACAATGTGGGAGACCCAGGTTTGATCCCTGGGTTGGGAAGATCCTCTGGAGAAGGAAATGGCACCCCACTCTAGTACTCTTGCCTGGAAAATCCCATGGACGGAGGAGCATGGTAAGTTACAGTCCATGGGGTCGCAAAGAGTCAGACACGACTGAGCAACTTCACTTCAGCCTTTTAACTGTACAGTTCAAGTGGTGTTAATCATATTCATAATTGTGTAACAGACACTAGAACTTTTCAACTGGCAAAATTGAAACTGTCACCCACCTGGTTCTCTTCTTAGATTTTTCCCTCCATGTTGGGAGACCCACAGATACTAGAAGGACCAGCATCTCCCACTTGACTTCTCCGACTTGGAGGAGTTCAGACAAGGTGCTTTGAAGCTGCAAGTGTTGGGATTTTCCAAAATGTGCTAATGTACTAGGGAGGAATTTTCAAGATTATTCCTTTTTTTTTTAAATAAGCACTTCAGCAAAGATCTGCAAGGGGTAGCATCTGGTTTGAATCCACATCTGGTCTGAAAGATCAATATAGCTTAGAGTTCTCAATAAAATAAAAACAGAGAGCCAATTTAATTATTATGCATCTGCTGAGTTTTCTATCCTCAGAGCTAATTATTTTTTGGTAAGATCTCCACCTTGATTATAGCCCATGTCATACAAAATTTAGAATTCTATCATGTTGTACCCGGCTTTATGGAGTCAGGCTCAGCAAACACATTTTTATTAGTTAAAAATTCTGGCAAAGGCAGAAACTCTGACAAAGAGAAAACCAAATGTCATCTAATATCACTTACATGTGGAATCTTAAAATGATACAAATGAACTTATACACAAAACAGAAAGAGACTCACAGACACAGAAAACAAATTTATGGTTACCAAAGGGAAGAGGGTGGTGGGGGAGGATAAATTAGGAGGTTAGGATTAACAGATACATACTACTACATGTAAAACAGATAATCAACAAGGACCTATTGCATAGCAAAGGGAACTCTACTCAATATTCTGTAATAACCTAAATAGGAAAAGAATCTGAAAAAGAACAGATACATGTAAATGTATAATTGAATCACTTAGCTTTACATCTGAAAGTAACATGACATTGTAAACCAACTATACTCCAAAACAAAATAAAAATTTTTGGAAAAGAAAAAGGAAGGTGGCAATGGGGGGAGACAGACAGACTAGACTTTGGGGTAGAGAGTCTTTAAGAATTTATTTCAGTATGAACACATTTCCCCACAAATTAAAATTAGAAGTGTGCATTATAGCACAAGCTATTAATAGCTTTACTCCACTCTGCTTCAGATACTGTGACTTCATCTCTGACAAATAGATTTCAACTACTGGAGATGCTGAGTGAATTCTGTATCTGGCTGTGATCCCCGTTAGCTTCATTTTGCCCATCCACTTTGGCACCATCTCTCCAGACCCATCCAATGAGTCTTCCAGCAGGTGAGGGAAGAAGGATTAACTGCAGGAGGTGGCATTCTCATCCAGTAGTTTCCCCTAGTCTGGGGTGTCACAGGTGTTAGGGAAAACCTGACAGGTTCTAAGAAAAGCCTAAACAGCAGACTCTAACATAGGGATCAGCTTGAGGGAAATTTATTAGGAAACGTCCTAGAAATCAACACCTATGAGGGAAGAGAAGAGAAGAAGATGGACCTCAGACAGTCACAGGGGAATCTCTTAGGGTGGTCAACTTGTCCCAATTTGCTTGAGTCTTAGCACTTCAAGTGTTGAGTCCTGGGAAACTCTTCAAGACCAGGCAAGCCAGGGATGGCTGGATATTCAGGCAGAAATATCCTGACTGTGACCAGGGGGCTGGGCCTTTATACCCTGGCAGCAACCAGTCATTGTTTAGGGGATGTCCTCCTAAATCCCAAAGCGGCATAGCCTTGGATGAAGTGGCTCTCTTCAGCCAAGGGCAATTTCTGGAGAAGGACACAGCTGAGAGCTGTCCCTGACCAACTTTTTACCATCTGGGAGAATGTGTGTTTCAGTCCTGAAGGGGGCAGTATTGGGGGACGCTTGATTTTGCAATAAGTTACTTTCTGGGCTCTTAGAAAGTCCCTGAAAATTGATGGATCCAAATGTGGGTCCAGTTGGTCCCTTAGAGAGCAGTCATCCTAATCTGGAGGGCCCAACACTAAATGGCACTTGGGGAAATTCTGGCCAATCTTCCATCAATTTGAGGAGCTATTCCAGTCCTTTGGTGTGGGGACATCATCATTCAGGTGCTATGAATCCTGGTGGCCCCAACTCATCTTCCTCATTCATTTCAGTCACTTTGGAGGGGGGTTCTGGCCAGGTCAAGGGCTGCCAAAGGGCCCTGGGAGGACAATGGCTGGTCTTACCTGCTGAAGCAAATATAATCTTTTATACACCAGAAGCATGTATTCAGGAATCAGCCAGCCTGCATTTCCATCCACCCCTGACCTGGTGGGCAAGTTGTTCATATTTCTAAAGTTCAGCTGCCTCATCTATAGATGAGGCTAATAATGCTTACTTTTTAAGGTTCTTGGGAAGATTAAATGGAATTTAGATAGATACAGAGGCTTTCCCAGGTGGCTCAGTGGTAAAGAATCTGCCTGCCAATTCAGAAGACATGGGTTTGATCCCTGGGTCAGGAAGATCCCCTGGCGAAGGGAACAGCTACCCACTCCAGTATTCTTGCCTGGAGAATCTCATGAACAGAGAAGAGCTTGGCAGGCTATGGTCCATGGGATCGCAAAGAGTCAGACACGACTTAAGCAACTAAACAACAAGATACATAGACACAGACATACGTTGAAAGGTACTCTATCTTAATGGTTAAGATCTCACATTTTCTTAGTTTCATACTTTTGGCTCCACTATTCACTAGCTATATGTCATATGTCTCTGTGCAAGTTATCAGCGTCTATATACTTCAGTTTCCTCATCTGTAACATGAACTATAGTGAAAATCAAATGACCATTGAAATGACTGTGACTACAGCTTAACCCACAGCAAGCACTCAGTGTATGTCAGCTCATTATTATTCAAAGTCCTACCACAGTGTTTGGCATATATTAAGTACTCAACAAATAGTCAGTTATTAAGATGGAGCTACAATTCCTGCAATTAGTGATGAACCCACAGTAGAAGACCTCGTGAGTATGCGTGGTGAACATGGAGAGGTTCATGTGCCTTCCTGGGAGGTACGTTTGGGAACAGAGGAGCTGAGAGGGCCTGGAATGGTATGTGGAGAATAACAGGGCTCTGGCTTGGGGCTATGTCTTGGCCCAGTGGTTCTAGAAGTCTGGATCTGAGGCCAACAGACTAACTGAGAATATGTTAAAAATGCAAATTCTCAGGCTTTGCCCCCAAACGACTGAGTCGAAAACTCCAGGTCTGTGGCCCAGTAATCTGTTTTTTAAAAAGACCTTCAGGGGATTCTGATGCACAAGTTTTAAAGCTCATCTCCTAGGCTTCAAAAAAGAGAGGAAAGGGACCTGAATTTTTTTCACGTTAAATTGGAAGCAGTGCCTCTGGAGACAAGTAACTTCCAGAAAGTGCCTTCATGGATGCTCATAAATGGACATCAACCCTTACAGCTGGCCTTCCATGGAGCAAGCAGTAAGAGAGGACCACAGCCACCTCTCTGTACACTACATCATAATGTGGAGATGCAGCTCAGCTACTCTGTGTGTGCTCGGCCCCTGGGCCCATAGTAGGTGTTCAATAAATCGTTATTAAACTGAGGAATAAGGGAGGATATGCAGAGGACAAAAGTCCTCAATGTGTTCTACTTCTCAAGCTTCTAGCACCTCTTCTTCACAGGAACCCTGGCACAAGCAACTTCTTGAGTGTGGGCCTCCTTACCCCATACCTGTGTGTCCCAGCATAGCTGTTGAACTGAAAAAGCATATGATTTGTTTGAGACTAGAGATATGGCTATCCATCACCTTAACAACCCCTGAGGCCAGGCCCTCTGCCCCCACACGCAACTTTCTAAAATATAAGAGATTGGAGTCACCGTTATATAGCCCGGCGACGGAGCACGCGTGTGTGCGGACGCAGTTGCGTGAGGGGTTTTCTTACCTTCCGCCGTGCCGTGGAGCAGCGCTTGTTCCTCTCCCGCTCAGCCGCGCACGTTGAATTGACCAAAGCAATGGTTATGGAGAAGCCTAGTCCCCTGCTGGTCGGGCGGGAATTTGTGAGACAGTATTACACACTGTTGAACCAAGCCCCAGACATGCTACACAGGTTTTATGGAAAGAACTCTTCTTATGTTCATGGGGGATTGGATTCAAATGGAAAGCCAGCAGATGCTGTCTATGGACAGAAAGAAATCCATAGGAAAGTGATGTCACAAAACTTCACCAATTGCCACACTAAGATCCGCCACGTCGATGCTCATGCTACTCTGAATGACGGTGTGGTGGTCCAGGTGATGGGTTTGCTCTCTAATAACAACCAGGCTTTGAGGAGATTCATGCAGACCTTTGTCCTTGCTCCTGAGGGCTCTGTTGCAAATAAGTTCTATGTTCACAACGATATCTTCAGATACCAAGATGAGGTCTTTGGTGGCTTTATCACTGAACCTCAGGAGGAATCTGAAGAAGAAGTAGAGGAACCTGAAGAAAGACAACAGACACCTGAGGTGGTACCTGATGATTCTGGAACTTTTTATGATCAAACTGTCAGCAATGACTTAGAAGAACATTTAGAAGAACCTGTTGCTGAACCAGAGCCTGAACCGGAACCAGAACCAGAGCAGGAACCTGTATCTGAAGTCCAGGAGGAAAAGTCTGAGCCAGTATTAGAAGAAACTGCTCCTGAGGATGTTCAGAAGAGTTCTTCTCCAGCACCAGCAGACATAGCCCAGACAGTGCAGAAGGACTTGAGAACCTTTTCTTGGGCATCTGTGACCAGTAAGAACCTTCCACCCAGTGGAGCTGTTCCAGTTACTGGGATACCCCCACATGTTGTTAAAGTACCAGCTTCACAGCCTCACCCGGAGTCTAAGCCTGAATCTCAGATTCCACTTCAGAGGCCTCAGAGGGATCAGAGGGTGCGAGAACAGCGAATAAATGTTCCTCCCCAGAGGGGACCCAGACCAGGTGAGAGCTCGGAAGGGCTTCCCTATGCTGGACATGTTGAGGATGAGAGCTTGTTTTGGGAGGGCAGTTGATATTTGTGGGTATTCAGATTTAAAAATACATTGCAGAGGGAATTGAATTACCTGTGTTAGGGGTAGAGAGAAAACTGTTGAATGGAACAGTTACTGCAAGGTGTCTTTGTTTTCATTCCTTGCTGTTGTTTCCTCTCCAGTCCGTGAGGCTGGTGAGCAAGGTGATGTGGAACCCCGAAGAATCGTGAGACACCCTGACAGTCACCAGCTCTTCATTGGCAACCTGCCTCATGAGGTGGACAAGTCAGAGCTTAAAGACTTTTTTCAAAGTAGGTCATTAAGTTTGTTTTTCCATCTTTTTTTAAGATTTAGTTTTAACTGGAAGACGATTGCTTTCCAACGTTGTATTGGTTTCTGCCATACAGCAGTGTGAATCACCCCTGGTATACATTCACCCCTGGTATACATATGTACCTCCCTCCTGAACCTCCCTCCTCCTGTGATGTTGAGTTTAAACACTGATTTGTCTGCTGTCAAATGGAAATAGAAGATGAGCCACATATGTAACTTTTAAGTTTTCTAGTAACACTCTACTTTCTATTTTTAAGATGTATTTATTTATTTGACTGCTCTGGGTCTTTGTTGCTGCACTTGGGCTTTCTCCAGTTGTGGTGCACGGGCTTCTCTTTGTGGTGGCTTATTGCGGAGCACGGCTCTAGGGTGCTCGGGCTTCAGTAGTTGCGGCGCACAGGCTTAGCTGCTCTGAGACATGTGGAGTCTTCCCGGATCAGGGATCAACCCGTGTCCCCTGCATTGGCAGGCAGATTCTTAACCACTAGACCACCCTGTAGTTACACTTTAAAACCGGACAATTAGTATTTTACTTAACCCAGTGTGTCTAAGACATCATTTGAATATATATAAACATGAGGCATTTTCCATGATCCTGTTGTCGGTCTTTGAAATCCTGTGTGTGTGTTGGCACACAGGGCACATCTTCTTTCAGAGTAGCCACAGTTCACATTCCCTATAGCCACATGTGCCTAGTGGCTGTTGGTGGGCAATGTGCATGTAATATTTTAAAAAAGTGTTCTAACTTATTTGAGAATCTGTGTTTCACTTGCAGATTATGGGAATGTAGTGGAACTGCGTATTAACAGCGGTGGGAAATTACCCAATTTTGGGTTTGTTGTATTTGATGATTCTGAGCCCGTTCAGAAGGTGCTTAGCAACAGGCCCATCATGTTCAGAGGAGAGGTCCGTCTGAATGTGGAAGAAAAGAAGACTCGAGCCGCCCGTGAAGGGGACCGCCGAGATAACCGCCTGCGGGGACCTGGAGGTCCCCGAGGTGGGCTGGGTGGCGGTCTGAGAGGCCCACCCCGTGGAGGCATGGTGCAGAAACCAGGATTTGGAGTGGGCAGGAGCATTGCTCCGAGGCAGTGAATTGCTCTTCACCAGTCTTCAGGCAGCAGTACAAACTAGCTCCCACAGAATGGTGAATTTCTTCAGCCAACCTTGGTATCTTGGAATATGATCCTAGTTTATCATAAACTGCTTAAGTTTGTAAAATTTTACTTTTTGTGTTAATGGTGTGTGCTCCTTCTCTCCCCTGCCTCCCACCTTTTAGTCCTTCACTTCCAATTTTGTGGAATGATATTTTAGGAAAAATGAATTTTTAAAGAAGAAAAAAAAAGACTGAATTTCTTTGCTTTATTTGCATATACAGAATGGATTTTTTTTTTTTTTAACAGTTTCCCCAAAGGAATGTGTCTTGCTTCTTACTGACATTTGGTATGTTTCATTCATTGGACTATTTCTTACTTATTTTCTATGTGTCTCAAAAGCCTGTGACAATTACAGGATTTGATAAACATTTTGAAGACCGAAGAAACCCAGACTGTTTCTTCTTTGAGAGTCATGACTATCTTCTGGTGTGGAGAAATTAACCATTGGAAAAATTGACAATTTTGATTCTCGTTGATGTGGTTAAAAACTGAATAAAAGGTGTTAGTAGAGTTTTCTTTTAAAACTTGATCACAAAACAGTTCCAAAATCTACTGTTTTTGACATTGGAATTTAAATTGTGAGATAGGTTTAAATGTCTAGAATGCAACTGATAAGCTTTTCTTGAACTGTTAGATTTTTTTTGAAGTAGAGTTTTTTTCATGTTTAATTTGTATTTGTAAAAAAAGAAAAAAGAAAAAAAAATTTCCAAATCTTAGTAACACAAAACCAGAGCAAAACTGTTGTGCCTTCTATTTATCTTTGATTCCACTCTTGGCAATTGTTTAAAGAAAATAATAAAAAAAAAAGACCCCTAGATTTGTTCTATCAGGTTCACAGTATGTTGGGAATTATGACTCCCTTTTTTTACCCTGTATGTCTTGTGTTCATTTATTATGCCTTATTCTGAAATTGAGTCTCGAACTGGAATGCCTTTGAGTACAGATGCTTCTGTAGAGTCCTTTGACCTGACTAGTTCAGCATTTGTATTAAGTTTTATTTCAGGGTCTACTCAGAATCCTAATCATAGCCCATAAGAAAGAATGTGACATTAATATTGGACTTTGATGGTGTGCTTGAGTGTGTGCTAGTTTTTTTTTTCTTTTAATCATAGCCATATCGTAAATTTTCTGTTTTGTTATGGTTCCCTTTTACTGGTGGGCATGCAGTGGGTATTTCTTGGAAATGGCCAATTTTTATTAAAATGTTTCTGGAAGATCTGGCGAAAAAAAAATAAAATATAAGAGATTAATGGAATTAGAAGAAAAACCACTGAAAAATCTCCCTCCATCCAGAGGTCTTTGATATTCAGTATAACCCCCTTGCTGTTAACCACAGAAATGGAATCTCACTATAATCATACACATGAAAACTGTGATAGCTGAGAAAAAGTTGAAATACTTGTTACTGTATCTTTAACACAGGAAAGCATATGGGAGTCCTGTTGGCCACAAATGGCTCCATATTTTCTAAATCTCTAAAACAAAATGTGTACGTTAGACTCTTCTGCTCTAAGTTCCATATGGCTTTAATTAATTCACAATGTGAGTAAATGTATTTCCATTTAATGGAAAAGGCTTTTGGCAGTAGGACCACTTACCTTGCAGTAGTTAATGGAGCATTAAGAAAAAGACAGAAATATTAATCACATTTGAAAACATAGCTTTGGGGTTAGGCTATTAACCACGTATAGTGCCACTTATAGAAATGATACAAAATGTTAAAGGAAATGATTATCCTATTATTAATAGAATCTTACAAAATTTAATAAACCAAGAAGTAATATTCTCTAAAAATAAGCAAATAGAAAACACTTTATTGCCTGCAACTGAAGAAATGCCTTCTTCCCAGTTAAATGTCTTATTACTTCAAACATGAGACTTAATCATTTGTCACATCTACTCTAAGAAAAATGAATAGAAGGAGTAGACATATTACAATTCTTGGTCACAAGATCTGTAGGAAATGGGGTTTCCCTGATGGTACAGTGGGAAACAATCCACTTCCCAATGCAAGGGACAGGGGTTTGATACCTGGCCCAGGAAGATTCCACATGCCACGGGGCAACTAAGCCTATGAGTCACAACCACTGAGCTCTAGAGACCAAGAGCTTCAACTACTGAGTCCATGCACCCTAGAGCCCACTCTTTGCAACAAGAAGCCTGCACACCACAACTAGAAAGTAGCCTCTACTCTCCACAACTGGAGGAAGCCTGCAGGCAGCAACAAAGACCCAGTGCTGCAAAAAATAAAACAAATACATAATTTGCACAAAAAAAAGGTCCACAGGAAATGTTGTTCTTAAAAAAGACAGACTTCCCTGGCAGTCCAGTCATTAAGACACTGTGCTTTCAACATAGGGGTGCAGGTCCAATCCCTGGTCAGGGAACTAAGATCCCATATACTGCATGGCATGGTCAAGAAAGAAATATGATATAAAATAAAGAGAGGGAAACTGTAAATTCCTCAACAACAAAGGTGTCATGAAAATCTCAAGAGCAGCTACCTTAAAAAGCACTGCCTTTTGCTTCGAAAAAGGCTGTCTTTCATATTGATTCCTACCCATGGGATGAGGGCACTGACTGAGCCGCTCAGCATGTATGCACACAGCACACCAAGGTCATTTCATTCCCCAATTTATAAAAATTGGCTTTCAGGCTGAACACATGGGACAATGATGAATGCTGCTTCATTTCGAGCAGACAGAACATCCTGGCAGCATCAAAAAACTGTATTTGGTAAAGTGGCAAAGTATGTGAGCACAGTTTTTGAGGAATAAGATGGTGCTGGATGTACTCCAAGATAGTATACACCAGCCCATTGAGACAGCCAAGATGTATTAGTTTGCTAGGGCTCCACAACAGAATACCACAGCCTGGGTGGCTTTAACAACAGAAATTAATTTTCTGACACTTCTGGAGGCTGGAAGTGCAAGATCAATGAGCGAGCAGGTTTAGCCTCTTATGAGGCTTCTCTCCTTGGCTTGCAGACAACTGCCTTCTTGCTGTGTCTTCACATGGTTGTCCTTCTGTTTGAGTTTTCTGGGTCCTAATCTACTCTTCTTATAAGGACACCAGTCATATTGGAATGAAAGTGATGAGAAGTCAAAGTTGCTCAGTCGTGTCCAACTCTTTGTGAACCCATGTACTATACAGTCGATGGAATTCTCCAGGCCAGGTAGCTGTTCCCTCCTCCAGGGGATCTTCCCAAACCAGGGATTGAACCCAGGTCTCCCGCATTGCAGGTGGATTCTTTACCAGCTTAGCCACCAGGGAATAGGGTGGCTATTCATATTGGGATAGGGTCACCAAAATGATCCAATTTAACTAAATTACATCTTCAAAAGTTCCATTTCCAAATACAGTCACATTCTGAGGTACTCGGGGTTAGGACTTTAGTACATGAATTTTGAGAGGAGAACACAATTCAGCCCATAACAGGAGACAACACAATTCTTCTACTTTGAGACTGGAGCTTTTCTTCCGTTATTCACTTAATGAACAAATAACTGTTGTGAATCTCAACTGTAATCACTGTAATTCAAGAGCGGCAGGCAGGGTGAACAAACTTTATATTAGGAGGAATTAGCTTGGCAAGAGAGGTGAATGAAAACCATCCCTAAGCAAGTAACAATCAACCAAGATCTGAAAAATTATTAGTTATGGAGTGAATGAAGGAGAAATGGAGATGTTTTAGAAGAGAGTGTATACAAAGACACCGATGTCAGGCCACAGTGTATGAAGAAGGGGAAGTCTGGGACAAGATGAGGCTGGAGAAACAGGTAGAAGCCAGACAGGAAGGATCTAATGCTTTTGTGTCTAGTTGATGAGTACTGATGTTAATGTGTTATAAAATTAGGGAGGAGGTGAGGGTGAGGTCCTTAGGTGAGGACAAGGGTGGAAATGATCCTATCACTTTGATTACAGAGTGAAGAATGGATCATAGGCAGCAGTAGAGAGGAAGTGGGCAAGCAAATGAGAAGGTGTTTGTAGGGGTTCAGGAGATGGTGGAGAGGCAAAAGAAGCAGACAGGTTTTTCTTCTGTTTTAAAATTTTTTGGACAGGCTAAAAACTATTTAAGAAGTAAAATCAAAAGGATCCAATTGGTGATAGATTGGGGAATGGGGATGAAGAAGAGAGATGAACTGAGAATGATTACTTGGATTCGGCCTTTGAAAGCTGGATGAACAGTGTTAACATTCCCTGAAACAGATATCAAAAGGATAGTACAGGGTGTTGGAGGAAAGGTCATATTTTCCTTTGGATACAGTTGAGTTTGAGTTGCCTTCAAGAGATCAAATAAGTATGAAGTAAACAATTAGATATGCAAGTCTGGAGTACAGACTAAAGGTTTGGGCTAAACACACAAATGTGTCAATTATTTCCTTTTGGATGGCAACTGAAAATGAACACATAGATGAAATTATCCAGAGAGAGTGTATAGAGTGAGTAGAGGAGTAGGTGTAGAATCAAGCCATGAAGAACTTTAATATTTAATTGTTAGTTGGAGAACGTGAGGGAGACCAGGCAGCAGAGAAATAAAAGGAGAAAAAATGGTACATAGTATCAAGGTGTCAAGAGAGTATTGCAAGAGGTTTATGCATTCAATTTGTGTAATGTCACTGAGAGATTAAGATGAACATGCCCTTTGTATTCACTGACATGGAAGTCTTCAGTGACGTGATGGGGCAGAACCCACATGGGAATGGTTGGAGAGTGATAAAAGGTGATGAAACAGAAATGAGTTGCTTAGTCTAGCTCCCCCAGAAAGAGATCCTGAGACTAGGATCTGACTTAAAGTGTTTTATTTGGGAGAAATCCCAGGAAGCACCAGTAAGGAAGGGGGCAAGTGAGAAGGAAAAGGAAGGAAGCACGCAAATAAGATATTGAGCACACTAATGCTGTGAGTGATTGTTGTTCACTGGAGATCTCTGGCAGAAAGGCAGAAAATAACTCAGTCATGCTCATTCCACCCAGACGCTGGGATGATGCATTTGTCCTCCAACTCCCAGCCATTGATGGCTGAGGGATATTCCCTAGGGCACAAGAGATGGCTGAGAGAAGTCTCAAGGGGAGTACAGTCAGTCAGTCACACAGTCGTGTCCGGCTCTTTGCGACCCCATGAACTGAAGCACGCCAGGCCTTCCTGTCCATCACCAACTCCTGGAGCCTACTCAAACTCATGTCCATTGAATACACAGGGCACTTAAAGTAGGATGCCACTGGCCTGCACCCAGAGTTGAGTGGAGGGAAGGGGGTCACTGACTGCATGTGCCTCTGGGTAGTACAGATAACTCAAGACATTTGGGGATGACGAATAGGAGGGAGATAACCGAGCTGGCTAGAGTGAGATAGAAGGTTAAGAGATTATTTTGTTGTCTTAAATGGAGAGATTTAAGAGTTCATGGGAAGGGAATAATGACAGGGAGAGAGTAAGCATATTTTTTTTAAAGATAATCATTTAGATAAAGTGACTCTTTATTGTTTTTACCATTGTGGACAGATTTGTCAACTTGCGTATTCCATATTTTATTTATTTCCACACCATGTGTAATCATGATTACAGCCTATACTGAAAGGTTGCTGCTATGAGCCATGAACGACACTGCGATTCTTGGCCTCTGGAGGAGAGGAATTCTATCTGGGGCCAGTGATGAGGCTTGATCACTCCGAGCTTTTGTGTAATAAAGTCTTATTAAAGTAGAAAAGAGATAGAGCAAGTTTCTGACATAGACATTAGAAGGGGGCAAAAAGAGTGCCCCCCTTGCTAGTTTATAGCAAGAAGTTATATACCTATTAGCAAGCTAATTAGAGAAAGGAAATACCTCAAAACTGAGAGTGGCACTAGGCCCCTCACCCACAACATGCATTTTGAGATAGTATTGGCACAAGGTGAGTCATCCCCTGCCATGAAACAATTGGCATGAATCTTGAAGAAAGACAGATTTTCAGGCAAATGCGTAGTTTCATTAACATAGCTTAAGAAAAACATTTCCATAAGAAAAACACAATGGTTAGCTCAAGGTTTGAGAAAAGTTAAGGTGGAACCAGGTGTTGTTATGGCAACACAGAATTTTAAAAGAAACCTTTTAATTTTGTATACTTCAGTTCAGTCACTCAGTCATGTCCAACTCTTTGTGACCCCATGGACTGCAGCATGTCAGGCTTCCCTGTCCATCATCAACTTCCGGAGCTTACTCAAACTCATGTTCATTGAGTTGGTGATGCCACCCAACCATCTCATCCTCTGTCGTCCCCTTCTCCCCCTGTCTTCAATCTTTCCCAGCATCAGAGTCTTCTCAAATGAGTCAGTTCTTCACATCAGGTGGCCAAAGTATTGGAGCTTCAGCTTCAGCATCAGTCCTTCCAATGACTATTTAGGACTGATTTTCTTTAGGATGGACTGCTTGGATCTCCTTGCAGTCCAGGGGACTCTGAAGAGTCTTCTCCAACACCACAGTTCAAAAGCATCAATTCTTTGGTGCTCAGCTTTCTTTTTGGTCCAACTCTCACATTCATACATGACTACAGGAAAAACCACAGCTTTGACTAGATGGACCTTTGTCAGCAAGGTAATGTCTCTGCTTTTTAATATGCTGTCTAGGTTGGTCATAACTTTTCTTCCAAGGAGAAAGCATCTTTTATTTTAATGGCTGCAGTCACCATCTGCAGTGATTTTGGAGTCCAAGAAAATAAAGTCTGTTACTGTTTCCATATCTGTTTGCCATGGAGTGATGGGACCAGATGCCATGATCTTAGTTTTCTGAATGTTGAGTTTTAAGCCAACTCTTTTACTCTCTTTTTTCACTTTCATCAAGAGGCTCTTTAGTTCCTCTTCACTTTCTGCCATAAGGGTGGTGTCATCTGCATATCTGAGGTTACTGATATTTCTCCCAGCAACCTTGATTCCAGCTTGTGCTTCTTCCAGCTCAGCGTTTCTCATGATGTACTCTGTGTATAAGTTAAATAAGCAGGGTGACAATATATAGCCTTGATGTACTCCTTTCCCGATTTGGAACCAGTCTGTTGTTCCCTGTGTGGTTCTAACTGTTGCTTCCTGACCTGCATACAGATTTCTCAGGAGCCAGGTCAGGTAGTCTGGTATTCCCATCTCTTGAAGAATTTTCCACAGTTTATTGTGATTGACATAGTCAATCCTTTTGGAGTAATCAATAAAGCAGAAATAGATGTTTTTATGGAATTCTCTTGCTTTTTTGATGATCCAGCGGATGCTGGCAATTTGATCTCTGGTTCCTCTGCCTTTTCTAAACCCAGCTTGAACATCTGGAAGTTCACGGTTCATGTACTGCTGAAGCCTGGCATGGAGATTCTGTATAGAGAGTTTGTACAGTGAAGGGGAAAAAATGTCTGCTACTTGTCATTTGTTTCCTCCTGCTGATTAACAGAGAGAAAAAAAAAGTCTGACACTTGCAGTCTGTTTTCTCCACTTGGGGACCCCTAGCCTTCCTGCCTGTTATCCTCTCAATACTTGTCAGCTGGTAGAAATCTCTCTCTGTAAATAAGATCAAAATCATGACCTGCATTAAATGACTTCCTGTATAGTTTCTAATCTAAGAGAATCTGCTAAGAGGCTAACTGGGAAGGACTAAAGGAAGAAGCCCACATTGGGCTGCTTTAGGGGGTACTAAAGTGGCACCAATGTGGGAGAACTTCATTTTCAAATGGGAGTTATAGATCAATGTATTCCTCAGAATGCTATATATATATTCTTCTGGGTAACTGAAATATATTAAAAGATGATGTAAGCTGAATTTTTAGATGAGTCTCTTCAATTTACACCAAATTCTTCATTCTAGTTCCACTATTGAGTTTTTTTCCCCTGCCAAAGTACCTTATGTCAGAGCCAGGAAAAGCTTTTAGTCTCTGCTTATTTGCATTCCATTTCCTAAATTTAGCATATATCTAACCAAATCAAATATGTGTTTGGCAATTTGCAACATCTCTGACTACTTGCGGAGTTTAGGCATTAAGATACACACTTTTACAGAACCATCAGTGTGTCCACTAAGGTTTATCTTGGAATTTGATTTGTGTATTTTCATTTCCATTAATTATTTATTTATTCAATAATTTTAATAATTATTTGTTCAGTGCTAGTCCATATGGTGTATGCTTTGGATATGATAATGAATGATAACAAAATAGAGTAAGTGATTCAGGTATGTTTAAACAAATGTATACCAGCATTCATTCTCTTCACTCATTATGTCTTTTTATGTGATGCAAATCACAGATAACCTAATTAACATAAATACATTTATTGTAATTACATGAAGTCTGTTGGTAGTTGATGTAGGATTAGCTCAGAAGTGCAATGGTGTCACCAAGGACCCTGAGTCTTTACCCTCCTTGTTTTTATTGGTCCAGCTCTAAAGAGAACATCTTCCCAAAACAGATTTCAAAGCACTAAGTGGAGCAATAGGCAAAAAGGTTTTTTATTTGTGAGACTTTAATGTTTTTGCTTCTCCAGAATCTCCCCTGCAGGGCTGCCATTCCATCTCTTCTCCTAGAACTGGGTCACACACTCACCCATCAACTGACCACTAATCAAAGGAGAAGAGGGCTGCCATTATGGTTTCATTAATCATAGTTCACCCTCTAGTGCTGGATCCAATTTTTCCCAAGTAAAACTTGCATTTTGATAGCTGTGAATAAGAGAGAATGGTACTGGGTAGACAGCCAAAAATGTCTATCACAAGTTTAGTGTCATACATACTCTTGAGAAACCTGAATGCAGGTCAGGAAGCAACAGTTAGAACCACACAGGGAACAACAGACTGGTTGCAAATAGGAAAAGGAGTACGTCAAGGCTATATATTGTCACCCTGCTTATTTAACTTATACACAGAGTACATCATGAGAAATGCTGAGCTGGAAGAAGCACAAGCTGGAATCAAGATTGCCAGCAGAAATATCAATAACCTCAGATATGCAGATGACACCACTCTTATGGCAGAAAGTGAAGAGGAACTAAAAAATCTCTTGATGAGAGTGAAAGAGGAGAGTGAAAAAGTTGGCTTAAAGCTCAACATTCAGAAAACTAAGATTATGGCATCTGGTCCCATCACTCCATGGCAAATAGATGGAGAAACAGTGTCAAACGTTATTTTGGGGGGCTCCAAAATCACTGCAGATGGTGATTGCAGCCATGAAATTAAAAGACGCTTACTCCTTGGAAGGAAGGTTATGACCAATCTAGACAGCATATTAAAAAGCAGAGACATTACTTTGCCAACAAAGGTCCATCTAGTCAAGGCTATGGTTTTTCCAGTGGTCATGTATGGATGTGAGAGTTGGACGGTGAAGAAAGCTGAATGCTGAAGAACTGATGCTTTTGAACTGTGGTGTTGGAGAAGACTCTTCAGAGTCCCCTGGACTGCAAGGAGATCCAACCAGTCCATCCTAAGGGAGACCTGGGTGCCCACTGGAAGGAGTGACATTCAAACTGAAACTCCAGTACTTTGGCCTCCTCATGAGCAGAGTTGACTCATTGGAAAAGACCCTGATGCTGGGAAGGATTGAGGGCAGGAGGAAAAGGAGAAGACAGAGGATGAGATGGCTGGATGGCATCACCGACTCAATGGACATGGATTTGGGTAGACTCCGGGAGTTGGTGATGGACAGGGAGGCCTGGCGTGCTGCCATTCATGAGGTCACAAAGAGTCGGACACGACTCAGTGACTGAACTGATATTCTTCTAAACATAACAGTCAATATTTACTGAAAACATTCTAAATACACACACATACGAGTGTGAAGAGATTATTCTTGTGACTGCCATGGATGGTGTCAGTTTCTATCAGCCAAGGAATAGGACCATGTCTGCCTCCTTATTAAGCTCACCCTCTTGGGAATACAGTCCTCTTGTTTATTCCATTGAACAGTATTTTCAATGTTGAATCACTGATATGAACAGTACAGTTCGGTCAAATATCTAGAATATAAGGTCCATTTGACCACAGGGTAAGGAATCTTTGTCTACAAAATGTATACAGAGCAACTAAACAATATCATTACATGGCCAGAAAAGGGCTTAAAAATTCCCTTTTCTCTGCAGTCTTTGACTCTTAGAGAAACCTTGTGGAATCATCACCTCACTGCATCCTCTGTCATTTCTACAGTAATGACGGTGTATACACATTTAATTCTCTAATCATCTTTCTTCATTTTAGTTTGTCCCCAGTCATTTCTTCCCTGCCTATCCTTGCATTTTTCTCATTTAAAATTTTTTTTAATTAATTAATTGATTTTAATTGGAGACTAATTACTTTACAATATTGTGGTTTTGTCATACATTGACATGAATCAGCCATGGGTGTAGAGGTGTACCCCCTGTACATTAATGTAAGGAAATGTTCTCTAATCATCTCTCTTCATTTTAATTTGTCCCCAGTAATTTCTTCCTTGCTCCTCCTTGCATTTTTCTCATTTTTTATCAACCAGCTTGGAGTTCCATTTTATGCCTCTTATCTTTTTTCACTTTCTATTTGTCAACTTCGAATATGTCAAAAAACAGTAAGTACAAACACCCACATACATGCTGAATGCAAGGGGGTTGTGTTTTTCTAGCCTACAGTAGATCTGATGGGAAAAGTGAGACCAGAGGAGAAAAATACATTGGCTCTTCTGATTTGGGTTACATCAGAAGATACTAATTACAGCCTCTCTATGGTTAATGTATTCTTTTTTTTTTTAAGATTGCTATTCAATATTGAGTAAATGCAAAATAATTTATAAAGTACACGTGCATAATAAAGAATTCCAAAACTATAAGCACATGTGAAAACTTGCTTCTTTAACAGTCCCCAGTAACCTATCCTCATTCACATTCTATCCTGCCCCTCTGAGATAACCATGGTCTTGAATTCTGTGGTTAACTTTCTCTTGCTTTTCCTTATAATTATTTTTTTCTTTATAATTGTTTAATTTCCTGTGTTTTGAACTTTAAAAATACAGTCATCATACTGTATATGTTCTCTTGGAAACAACATTTTCACTGAACATTATGTTTTGAGATTCATTCACACTTTTATGTGTAGCTGTAACTAATTTTTCTTCAACAGCTGTACAGTGATCCAAACAAGTGTTAATTGTATGGGTGCTCACTCTACAAAACTTTTTTTAAAAAGTTCTATATTTGCATTTTAGCTTAATTTCCTGGATGTGTTACATCTCACAATGAGAAGTTTAAACAGTTTGGGGGTAACAAAACACAGAACCCAGAGAAATAGGCAGGAGGCACTGGGGAAGGAGGGGTGGAGGGAAGTGGTTGGTACAGCTATGGCTTGTGTAGTGGGAGGACCCAGTTCAACTCTCCCTGATTTGGACCTAGTTGCCTCTAGTTTCCTGGGTACCCAAGACTAGGGAGAGAAACTGCTTTAACAGAGAACCCCAGCAATAATCAGCCTGTCCTTCTTAGGACAGTGACCCATGTCTGGCTTTTGGTGGTCTTATTTGGTGGTCCCCAGTTTTCTGCAGGATGGAGAGCTATAGCAGCCTCAGCTCAAGCACCAAGGGACCCTGGGAGGCTCCCACTGACAGAGGGTGAAAATAAGCTCTAAACTGGGAAAGCAGCATCGTCAGGGATGGAAACATATTAGAGGAAGCAACTGAGGGACATCTCCCTGATATGGAAATCTAGAGGTGTGAGCTGTGCTAGTGGGTAAAACTAGAAGGGAGAGATGCAATAACAACGCAAGACTCAAGTCCCAGACCCTTGCTTTTGTAATTTTGTTTTTACCACACCCACCTTCTGTAATTGTCCTTCATCCAATTTCTGGCCTGGAAAGCATCTTTTCCTGGTATTGTGGTTTCCAGCCCATAGTATATTGAAACTGAAAAGTATGATCACATAGTACCACTACATGTGGTACTGACAGATCACCTGATATTTCACAAGAAGATAGAAAATGAAAGGTCACAGCATTCCCTGAGTGGAATGACATGGGCCACCATCACCTGTATCAATACTCATGGGAGTTATCTCTGTTTTATTACACAGTGTAAAGATAGGTGTTCTGACTGAAATTGGCCCTAAAGGGAAACTTAAACTGTTCCTGCTATAGTCTAAAATGGAAAATAATAAAATTCATGTACCTTATTTTATTGATCCCAAGATGTATATATTCCCTTTCATTTCGAATCTCTTAACCTGGATGTAACTGTCCATTTGTGACCTAGTTTTATGTGTCTGAGCATGCTCAGATGTGGTCATGACTACTGATACTGCTATCATTTCAACAGTCATATACATTCATTGTTGGGCTTCCCTGGTGGCTCAGTGGCAAAAAACCTGCCTGTCAATGCAGGAGATGAGGGTTCGATCCCTGGTCTGAGAAGATGCGCTGGAGGAAGAAATGGCAACCCACTCCATTATTCTTGCCTGGGAAATCCCATGGACAGAGGAGCCTTGTGGGCTATAGTCCATGGGGTTGCAAAAGAGTCAGACATGACAGTGGCCAAACAACAACAATCAGGTGTATTGCTGGCATCTCACTTGTTGAGTTTAGTCGCCATTTTAAAAATGGCCTCCTAAATGTACAGTGATTTGGGATTGAAATAAAACGTTTCTGGGTACATAGAAAGGCATAAAACAGTATACTGACATGACTTGGATAGTTGAGAAGCAAATGCCCATCACCACTGGAGGAATAACTACCTGTTTTCATGCCTCACACAGAGCAATGGCCAAGTGTTCTGTGGGGTCAAAAAGGAAGATAACTCACAAATGAGTGAAACTGCACTACATTGTGCTGTTGAGATACATGGAAAAGTATTGCTTATTGACACGAAACCTTGAGGTGGAGACTGAAGAAACTGCCAAATTTCTTGGAAAAGATGAAAAAGGTTTCAAAAGAAAAAGAGGCTATTGTGACCAATTCATGCAGCACTATCATGAAGGAGCAGAATATCAAAGTATCAGAAACTTCCTGCTGACATTGACCAGAAGCTGATGCTAAACTTCCGCTGTGTTGCTCAATTACTACAGTTGTGTCAGACTCTTTGCGACCCTGTGGACTGTAGCCTGCCAGGCTCCTCTGTCCATGGAATTCTCCAGGCAAGAATATTGGAGTGCACTGCCATGCCCTCCTCCAGGGGATCTTCCTGACCCAGGAATTGAACCCTCATCTCCTTCATTACAGGAGGATTCTTTACCACTGAGCTACCAGGGAAGCCCAAACTTCCAGCTATATATAGTTTAATAAGGAAATACAAGACAATAAGGCAAGTTGGCAGTAGTAATAAAACCAGTGTTCGTCAATGTGCTACAAAACTATACTGTCAATATTAAAGACTGAAAAAAGTCTCCACTGCAAACACAAGGTTAGATTCATGAGAAAGTACTGTAGCAATTTAGTTGACAGGTTTTTTTTTCCTTCTTAGCAGTATGTAACAGCAAGTGTTGGCATCTTTATCACAATATAGTACATCCAGAAAATGTTCCATAAAACTTCTATATTATAAAAAAATTTTTAACAAAGTTGTGATAGAGAAAGAAGAGACTTGAAAAAATATTTCTAACAGAGAACTGACAGTAGGCTAGCATAAATAATGCACAAAGCACTCTTAAAAATTGCCCGAAAGGGAAAATCAACCTACAAAAAGAAAGGGATAAAGAATCTGAAGAGATATTTTCTGGAAGGGTAAATCCATTTGGCCAATGAACAAAAATACTAATCACGATAATATTTTTTAAAGTAAGACATCGTGTTACATTTACCAGACTGGCAAAACTTTGAAAGAATCATAACATTCCTTGCTAATAGGAGAAAGAGTAAGTTCAAAATCTACTGGTGGAAATGTGAATTATGACATTTCTTTTAGAAAGCAATTAGGTAGCATCTATTGTAATTGATAAAAATATATACTTTAACCCAGTGGTCCCTTTAATAAAAGACTCTCCTGCAGAAATAAGAGTACTACAAATAAAGAAAAATGTATTTGTCAAGGACTGCAGCAGCATCCAGCCCCTATACGCTCACTTAATTGCATGACTGCCCACCAGCCTGCCTTCCAACCAGATGGGACATACATTTCTTTGAGAGCATTGCTGGAGTCTGTTTGGCCATACTTACAAAGAACTAGGGAGTGAATACTCCCAAGCCCACAGTCAATCACTGGTGAGAAATGGTATAAACACCCTGGTTCACTCACTCTTGGATAAAAAAAAAATCCAGAAGCACATTTTCTATTACTGGCTCTGAGAGCTCTCCAATGGAATTAAGTTCCAACTGTCCACTGAGACAGCAGTCTGGATAACACACCATTCATGGGCTGTCTTCCTGCTCCTGTCTCACTTTCCCACTTCTCTGCTGGGAGTTCCATCTCACTCTCAAAATAAACGACTATACTGAAATCCTAAGGAAGCACGCCATTTTGGTCACGTTATGTGCATGGTGGCCAGCACTTTCATATACATGCAACCTGACAGTGCCTGTCTACATGTCAGGCCTCTTACTTCTTCTCCCTGCCCCAAGCCTTCCTCAACACCACAGCATGGGCCATTCAGAGGAATCCACATGACCCTCATGCAAATACAAGCAGAAAGCACGTGTGGGAATGAACATGTGTAGATCTACCGTTGGTCACTGGGGCTGGGACCTGAAGGGTAAATGTCCCTTCCTTTGTGCCCTCGGCAGACAGCTCTGAGATGCATCTCCAGTCTCCTGGGAGGGCCCTGGGTCATCCAGCATGAGTAGCCTAGAGTGAGAAAAGCCATGGTGGCTCAGTGGTAAAGAATCCCCCTGCCATTGCTGAAGACATGGGTTCGATCCCTGGATCGGGAAGATACCCTGGAGAAGGAAATAGTAATCCAGTATAGTAACTCGAGTATTCTTGTCTGGGAAATCCTATGACTAGAGGAGCCTGGCGGGCTACAATTCATGGGGTCAAAAAGAGTTGGAGATGAAAACAAGCTTAGAGTAGGAGCTGACTTCATGACACATCTTTGCATTGGCTTTCCTACTTCCTAAATTTACCAACTGATCCTCCTCATCCCAGCTTCAAGCTTTTTCATCTACATCCTTGAGTTGGGTCTCTAATAAACTCTCTGCACAGGCCATTTTCTCAGGCTCTGTTTTTGGAAAACAACAGGCTAAGAGATACAGATACTTGTAAACTGTCCACACTCACTCTGTGATAACTCCATACTGTCTTTACATACCTCCTATAAAATGGTTTCACAGCACTGTTATAGAACTGAGAAGAAAAAAAAATCCACAGTAGTACTCTGACTTCAACCTTGAAGAGGGGAGGAATTAACTAGAAAGGGTGTAAGAGGTGCCTGTTGCAGAATTAGGGAGAGGTCTCTGCCAGTGGCACTGAGGTTAACTGAGTGACGCAACACTCTCCTGCATGACTGGACTTCCGGTGAAGCAGAGCATTCAAAGGGAAAATGCAAGTTCTGATAGGGAGCCTGGGGAAAGGCCCCCAGGAAACTTGAAAGCTTGTTCATGAGGAAATACAGTGTGGATACATCAGGCTATTGATTTTTACTAAATATAAGGAGACTTCAGACAGCTAGATTTGCTTTGATGGGTGCATTTGGGAATGAAATGTGTGTTCCCCGGCATGCAGTCTCTCCCCCAACTGAAAATCATACTCAGGCCAGCTTCATGAAACCTTCCTTCTCACCTGAAAGCCATGCCTCCAGTCAAGTGCTAAGTGCCAGGGATGTGGCTGTAACTCAGTATGGGTGAGTGCTCCAAAAAGGGAGAGGGGAGTTAGAAACTCCGACCTTGCCTATTCTGGGGGGTCCTGCAAAGTCTGCTGGTTCAGACTCAGTAAGTCAAGCTCTGTACAGGAGGAGCTGGTTGTGGAGCAGAAGAGGCTGGTAGGCAACAATGTCTTTTCCCTTCCGTAACTACAAACGTGTATGCTGGGGTCAGGACAAAGAGGGAAGGCTGGCCAGTTCTGAATTTCCCAGATCCAACAGAAGCTGCCAGATGAACTCAGAACAACTTCATCCTGCTGGGAGGATCTCACTGACATTATGTCATTATAACCAGGTCTCAAGATGGCATAAGTCTACAGTTAAGAGACTTGAAAAATTTCATTTTCCTAGATATTAGAGAGTAGTTTTGGGTGCATATACAACATACCAGTAAGGGTAAATTTCAACAGTACTCTTCATTTCAAAAAAATCAAAACAGAAATTCTTCTTTTTGTTTTTAATCCCAGATCATCATTCCTTGGATGTTACAGCAGATTTCATAAAAGCCTGAATTTGTTTCTATTCCTACCTTATCATTTTGAATTGAGAAAAAATGTAAATTAATTAATAGATATAATGTTTAGGTTGGGAAGAATTAGTAGAGTTCATACAAAGATATGAAAAATTTAAATCTTAAAAATGCATTTAAAAGTGGCACTCCTTAAAGAGTAGACTTATTGGAGCCATGGTAATAGAAAATATATTTCTCTCTTTTCAATTAAGCGTATTGTACATGTTCAGGTTATAAGAGAAAAACTCATAGAAAATAGTAAACCTATATTTGATTCCTTTTAAGTAGTTATTTCCTCTGGAAGGGAGATAATTTGGAGGAGATATTTCTGGAAATTTTCATTAAACCAGCATGGTATATGTCTTCCTATATAATATTATCAGAAGAAAAGTTTCAATTTAAATGAAATAAGATAATACTACACTTCCTTCCTGGAAAGGTATAAATACAACTGACAAAATCAAAACTAATTTTTTTCTATGTTTTGTAGACTATAGGTAAGAAAACAAATGGTTCTGTTGCAGGCTGAATGAAACTATAATTAAAATGAATGAAAATTACAAATATACTATATGCTTACATGCCTAATTTGGCTCTGCATAAAATTTTAATTGAGAAGTTGAATACAGGTCTCAAAGCTGAACATTTGTACATAAATGTAAAACCCCAAACAGCTATATTGTGAAAGAAATGCCACAATTTTTCAACCTTCTCAAAATTCAGAGTAATACAAAGATTATCATGGAATGATGCTTTTAATTCAGAATAGAGAGCAATTCTTTTCCAAGTGACTTCAAAGCTGCCACAGGCTTCCCAGGTGGCTCAGTGGTAAAGAATCCACCTGCAATGCAGGAGACCTGAGTTTGATCCCTGCATCAGGAAGATCTTCTGGAGAAGGAAATTGCAACCCACTCCAGTATTCTTGCCTGGGGGATCCCATGGACACAGGGCTACAGGCCATAGGATCTCTGAGAGTTGGATTGAACTGAATACGCACACACTCATCACTCAAAGCTGCCACAGCTTTCTGGAATATTCTGAGGGCTTCACCACAAAAGGCTCTTGGAAGCATCTACGTATTTCCAACAGATGTATTGGAGAGCAGAGAGCAGACAGAAAGAAGATGACTAATATATTTTTATTTGATTCCTAGGGCCAGAGACAGAAGTGACCCAATACCGGCAGGATTGGGTAGGATTAGTTGGATTTCTGCTCATCTTGAATCCCTGCCATTTTCCCAATGACCCCCAGGTCATGATTATCAGAGTCTCTCTCTTCCTTGCCCACCACTGTCAGGGTGTCAACTTTCAAAACCACTTAATGAGGCCTGCGGGTTGACACAAACCACACCATGCATGTTTTATGGCAGGGGTAGAAGCTGGGGCCTGGCAATAAACCTGACCATGCACATGAGTGCTCAACAGAGATGTCGGAAGAGATATAGCCATCAGGCATGGATGGTGTTCAGGGCAAGATGGCCTCCTCTTCAGTTCAGGCAAACACTCACACCCAGGGAAGAGGTGACGTGATCTGTGCTCATCCTGGAGGATGGAACCTTTGCTGTGTGACCCTGGCCTTTGGTTTGTGGAAGGTTCCACAGCCAAGCATCTGAGAGTCTGTTCATGGGCAACTGTGCCTTATCCAGTGACAAGAAACTTGGTTTAATGAATACTGTCAGGGAGGATGAGACCAGGCTCTGATTTTTAAAGAAAAGCTGAAAACCAGACAGACTGCCGGAGGAGGAAC
Source organism: Antilocapra americana (assembly GCA_007570785.1). Lineage (NCBI taxonomy): Eukaryota > Metazoa > Chordata > Mammalia > Artiodactyla > Antilocapridae > Antilocapra > Antilocapra americana. Next base: position 512,263 of record ML663464.1, read on the forward strand.
TGCAAATGGAGAGCAATGCAGAAGTACAGCCCTGCTCTGGGATGTGGGGAACATAAGAGGCTGGAGGGAGGGGGGAGGAAGAGCTCAGGTCCGGAACTCAGTTGCCAACAGTTAGACACCAGTGGGCACGAGGAATGAACCCCCACCAAGAGGAAGGACCACTGTGATCTGCACTCATTCAATAGTGACAGAGGCTTTTACAGAGGCAATGATGGAACTTCCAGCTCAGCCTCATGACTGAGATGCCTAAGTATTTATTTCCCCTCTGAGCCTGGATTACCGTGCGAAGTGGGACCTAGATGATCAACCTATAGACCAGTGCATTAAGCTGCCAGGGAGATGAGGATGACAGCACGTCACCAGTTATACTTCAATGCTGCCCTATGTTAAAGCTTTTCATGTATGTTTCATCTACCAAAATTAGTTCATGGAGAGAGGGAGGAGCACCCCCACCGAACGCACATGTGCATCCCTCCATGGCACCTGCCATGGTATGGGCTGTATGCACATTAGGTGCTTAAAAGACATTTACAGTGGCAGATTTCATTCTGAGTGGGATTATGCAGATTCCTTGCCTGTAGCAGTTCCTCAGTTGGGACAACAGGTGTTAAGATCAAGGAGCAAACCAGGTTCTTAGGACAAGCCCCTCTTCCACCCAGTGGAGTACTCAAGAGACTGTCCACCCTACCATGCACTGGGGTCAGTGCTCAGTGCCCACAAGGAAGCTCCTTCTATGTCAGTAACATCTACTGCACAGCAACGACAACTAACAGATTCCTTCTCTCAATACATGTTGACATGGCTAAACTCTAGGGCTCCAGCAGCGACAGAGACAAAATCCTGCTCTTGTAGAGCTTGGTCTAACGAAAGGAAATAAGCACACTGAAAATAATCATGAAATAACTGATGGCACTTGTGAAAACGACTACAAAGCAAGGATGCGAGGTCAAATGGAATTTCTCACAGGGCATTGCCTGAAGCTGTGAGAGGTTGCTTGGCATAAATAGGGGTGTGCTGCAGAGTCAGCTTCCCAGGGGCAAGCTTTAGAAGGGATGCTCCAGCCTCACTGGCCCTGGAAAAGGCAATGGTGAGCCTTATTCTGCATGGTCCCTCCAGAGGTCTGAGCCCCACTGGCCTCCCAGTGGTCTGATGCCTCATTCACATGCTCTTCAGGTTTTCTTCCCTCTATGTCTCACTGCTCATTTTTTCCATGATGCCTCCTGGGATAGTGTTGTCAGATTAAACACAGGACAGTTAGGTTTTTTTTCTCTTTTCCTAAAAATACCTTTAAAAGTATGCATTGTTTAAACTGAAACACAATGTGAACGGGGCATTCTCTATTTATTCGCTAACTCTGGGAACCCTAACCTGGGAACCCATCTCCGACCAACATCTTTCCCATGTTCCCGTTCTGAGCTCTATTTTGGGTGGGGGGGAATAAACTAAGATCAGCATTGATATCCACATAAAAGTCAGCCAAAGAAACAGTGTGGCCAGGCAGCCGGGAGGGCACACGGGAGAGAGATGCTCCGGGAGCAAAGTGGACACTGTTGCAGGGAAGCTTGCTTATCATTTGCCAGCCTTTGTCAGCGATGCCTGCCTCTGCCAGAATGCTAAGAACGTTCAGGGCTTCTCTCACTTCCTCCCACACAGCCCCATAAGATAGGTAATGTTCTCACCACTCCGTCTTCAGAGGGGACAGAAGCGCAGAGAGGTTCATTAACTCTGCTCAAGTTGCCTAGTTGTGTAGGTCAGAAAAACCATCCTGCCGCCACCTGCCAGTCTAAGCCAGTATCCCTCCACTGCACTCCTGGGCAGCCCCAGGGCTTCGTTAATGATTCGCCCCTCTAGCCTCCATCTGTATACTCACAGTACGCAGGAGTTCATGTAGGGGAATATGGAGGCAACATGACTTGCGATTAACAATAGGATTAAGAATTGTCAACCTCAGAATTGGCTTCCCTACTGGCTCAGTGGGTAAAGAGTCTGCCTGCAATGCAGGAGACACAGGAGATGTGGCTTCTTGGGAAGATCCCTTGGAGAAGGGAATGTATGCACTAGCAAAAATATGAAAGAAATATATGCACAAGACTATTTGCTAAAGTGTTATTTATAATAGCAAAAGACTTAGAAATACCCAAATGTCCATCACTAGGAGATTGGTTGAGTAAACTAGGGTACACTCACATAACAGAACAGTATAGCTGTGAAAACGTATGTGGTATATCTCTAATATTACTTTGGAATGATTGCCAGGATATATTATCAAGTGAAAAAGCAAGGTGTGTATACACACACACACACACACACACACACACACACACACAAATATATATACACACAATACACAGTTTTTCTATTATGTAACTAAAAAGAAGCATAAGAGTATCTACACATAGTTGTTTATAATAAGAAAAGCAGAGTGTAAACCAAACTTTTATAAAGGAGGTTACTATAGGAAGAGTGGGGGAAAGATGGTAGGGGCAGAAATATAAGCTTGACTCCTATAAGTATGCCTACTAGTTTCAAATCACAGCGAAACCTGGGCTTACACTGTCCTAAATTCGCCAGCCCAGGATTGATGCTCGGGGCTGGTGCAGCGAGATTTCCTGGGGGGGAAGGAGGAGGGAGGGGGGTTCTGGAGGGGAAGCATATGTAAACCCATGGTGATATCATGACATTGTATGGCAAAAACAATAAAAAAAAAAGCAAAAAAAAAATTCTACTAAAAAGAGTGGTGTTCATTAGTGATGGTGCTGGCCATTCCAAGAATCACTTATCACTGAGACTTTGGATTTCGAATTTTCCAAGGACACTGTGAATTTACTTTGATTTGTTTCTTCCGGAAAAGAGAGAATATCTTGGTATTAGGAGCTGATCTCAAGTTCTATGGGAATTCCCTGGCAGTCCAGTGGTTAGGACTACCTATTTTCACTGCCAAGGACCAAAGACACACAAGCTGTGCAGGGGAAAAAAAAAGACACTTCTGCTACCATTGTCAGTAACTCTCTTCCACATGCATATCTTTGGATTTAAACAACAACAAATAAAGTTCTAAGAGCATTTCTATCACCTCCATAAGTAGCACTTAAATAAAGTCTGAGCTGTCTTCATTTCTTGTCTATTCTTGTGGCTACACAACTCATTAGCCTACCTCTTCACATTATTTCTTTTCTAGAAACAGAAAACATCTCATTCCTTTAAAACTCTCAGGTATACAACTGCCCAGATAACAAAAGTATGATAATCATGTATTATTCAGATGACATTCAAAGGGACACTACAGCAAAACCATCCTCTAGCCCATGAACTAGTGGAGCAAATTCACCTTTGAGCAACATGCATATTTACAAGTTACTCCGAGAACACTGTGTTCTCATTCCTCACCTTTATGAGCAATAGCTATGAGCTCTTTCAAATCACATCGTTAATTCTCATCATCTCCCTGCACAGGTTTGGCAGGTGAAAATTACACTATTGAAATTTCCCAGATGGAGACAGACAAATGCCCACGACATTTACCACACAAGACAGATTAGATTTCAACATTATTGTAATGACTGAGACTCTGCCAACAGCTTAGGAAAAAAGAAAAAATTCCCTCACTGCCATGCTTCCCTCAACTAACCTCAGAAGGCTGTATTTCAATGCCTAATACAGCTTTCTGTGTTGTCCCAGGCAGAAGGAGTTAGTGATCAACATCCTCTTCACACCTAAGTGATGATAGGATATAAGAAGCCATTTTACCAGTATAATTATTCAGTTGTTTAAAAATCTATTTTATGCTAACACTTTGGCCTGAATCATTTCATTCAAAGCATGCTAACTAGAAGGTGTGAAGTCCCATGGTTAAAAGGAAGGGCTTGGAGTCTGTCCAACCAAGGCTGGAATTTAACTCTATCAGAATTTCTGAGTCCCTGCCACATTCCCCAAACTCTCTGAATGTCCCTGTCTTATGCACAAATCAGGGCCAGCAGGGCTCACCTCACAGGATTTAATGATAAAACTCAAGATTAAATAATACAATGCATGTAAGTCTTAACTCCAGGCATCACATTTGGTAAGCACTCAGTAAGTGAGAGTGCTTCATGTTGTTATTCATATTTGTAATTTGCAGACCTGAGAATTAAAGTAGTTTAAAGAATTTGGTTAGGGTCCCCCTGTGTAGTTAAGAGTTAACCTTACCCAAAAAGATGTCTTGCCTCTTTCCTTGGCTACTGGGACATGATCTCTACCCCCTGGAATATCTTGTCTGATTGGAACATCTTTGCTTGCTTTGGGACGTTGACCACAAGATGTGTGTGTGTGTGCGCATGTGCACGCACGTGTGCACACGTGCACATATGCATGTTTGTGTGCTTAGTTGCTCAGTTGTGTCCGACTGTTTGTGTGACCCTTTGGAATGTAGCCCGCCAGGCTCCTCTGTCAATGGGATTTTCCAGGCAAGAATACCACAATGGATGCCATTTCCTTCTCCAAGGGATTTTTCCCACCCAGGGATTGAATCTGTGTCTCCCGTGTCTCCTGCATTGCAGATGATAATAAGTCAAATAAGAAGATTATTATTTGATAATAATGTTTTATCAAATAATATAATAATAAAATAATAACTTATCAAATAATAAAAATATTATTATTTGATAATCTCAAATAATAAGATTGATGATGGGACCTTTGGACCAAGAGATATCAGTTCTGCCTCTGGAACGGCTCTCAAAAATAAAGACAGCCCCATGGGTAGTGTGTGATCAAGCCACAGTAAAAACTCTGGGGACTTCCCTGGTGGTCCAGTGGCTAGGGCTCCACACTCCCAATGCAGGGTGCATGGATTCTATCCCTGATCAAGGAACTAGATTCCATATGCTGCAACTAAGACCTGGTGCAGCCAAATAAATTTTAAAAATAGAAACAAAAAATTCTGGACATGAAAGCTTGAGTGAGCTTCCCTGGTTGGCAATAACTTCGTATGTATTGTCACACATTAATGTCATAGCAATAACACTGTTAATGACTCAATGGGGAGAGAACAATGGAAGCTCTACCTTTGTTACATTCCTATATAAAACACAATGAACTATCACCTCACATCTGTTAGGACAGCTATTATAAAAAAAAAACAAGTGTTGGCAAGGATGTAGAGAAATTGGAACCCTTGCACAGTCTTAGTGGGAATGCAAAATGACGTGACCATTACAGAAAACAGTATGGAGGCTCTGCAAAAAATTAAAAATAGAACTACTGTATGATCTAGAAATTCCACTTTCAGGTAAATATCCAAAAGAATTGAAATCAGGATCTCAGAGAGATATTAATACTCTCATATTCATTGCAGCACTATTCACAACAGCCAAGAGGTAGAAACAACTTTAACGTTCACTGACAGATGAATAGATTTTATTAAAATGTGGCAGATACATACAATGGAATATTATTCAATCTTTAAAAAGAAGGAAATTCTGTAATATGTGACAATATGGATGAGCTCTGAGGTTAATATCCTGAGTGAAGTAAGCCAGTCACAGAAGGACACATACTGTATGATTCCACTTATATGAGGAATATAAAATAACTATTGCCTGGGGCTGAGGGGAATTGAGGAATTGCTAATCAATGGGCATAAAGCTTCAGTGATTCAAAATGAGCTAAGTTCTAGAGATCTGCTGTACAACATTGTGCCTATGATTAACAATACTGTATTGTATTCTTAAAGTTTTGTTGGAAGTATAGATTTTAGTTAGATGTTCTTACTATAATAAAATACTATTAAAAAATAAATAGGAAAATACTATGTTTCAATGAGGAACTATGCATTGTCTAGAGCTTTCCCTGCCCAGATATCAGATTCGAGCTTTTCACTGTCTTTGAACTATTTCAAAATTCTGTAGTTAAGTGATACCAATGCAAAGTAATTCTTATAGACATGTAAATTCTGTCCTCTCGATAGAGGTCTGACTTCTTTGTCCCTTGTGGAAAAACAGTTTTGTATCCATTTGCAAACTCTATTAAACATTTCTTTTTTGCCTCTGAATTTGTGCTTTTTAAAATTTTCCCTTGAACTAGCTTCCTCATGAGTTAAATAGCTTGAGCACAGACTTATCTGTGTCAGAGTCAGGTTTTTGGCTTGTTCTGAAAATTATCTTCAAACATGCAGAGTATGGTTTATGGGAGGGGTACCCCTAAAGGTGAGTGACTATCATTCTTACTGATGTTAACACATGCATTATGGCATGTTGATGTGGGAAAAAATGAGCACTATCACCTTAGCAAAGAATCATGACTTGCTAAAGTGGAAATTTACTGATTACAGTTGGTGGCCATCCATTTTCAATTCTGTGATAACAATTTCTGGCATTTCCTGTGATGAGTACCCTCTTTCAATTCCAAGTGCACTGTGAAGGTGACTCCACCCCAGTCCCAGAGGTGGACATGGGGAGGAGGTCTAAGCTAAACAGAGGACAGAGTGTGGGGGTTTATACTGGGGGCTAGATCAAAACTACAAGTTTGACTTCCCATTCTACCAGTTATTAGCTCTGGGACATAGTCTATGTCTCACTGCTTTCTTCAGTGAAATAGACAAAACAACAATGTCTATCACGTGGGAAGAGTCCTCGGAACCAAGTCTGACACAAACTGTGTGTGTGTGCTCAGGCTGTCTGACTCTCTGTGACCCCGTGGACTGCAGTCCAGGCTCCTTTGTGCACTGAATTTTCCAGGCAAGGTTACTGGAGCAGGTTGCCATCCCTTAGTCTGAAGACTGCAATTCCTGTATTTACCAGTTGGCCGACTTTGGAAGCCAAACTGACCTTTGCCCTTTTCAGTTTAGCCCCCTTTTGGTACCACGCCAGCTTAACTTGGGTTTTCTACCACTTGTAGTCAGAGGATCCTAACTGGCTCAGGAGCCAAAGATGACATATCTCTGGGATCCACACAGCAAAATATTCTCTGATATCTCTGCAACTGCATTAATGAGGTGACTATTCACATGTAAAGCCTGGCCCATTCACTATCTTTCATCACTGGGGAGCAGAGGAGGGAGCAAGACTATCAATGACCCAGGAGGAAATCCAGCTCTCCATTTAGGATAACTTGAGAAAATCTGTTTACAAAGAGTTTATTTAGAAAGCTGCAGAGAGAGTGTCACAGGACCACAAGGAATCAGCAGAATACAGGGATGGGTATGGGGTGGTCATTGCCACTTCAAGGCCTATGGGGTGAGTGAGATTTACAACACAGCGAGCTGAGGGAGTCATACAGAAAAAGGCGACTATCAAAGAACAATGACTTTCAGTGGAACTTCAGGAGGGAACTGGAAGCAAAACAAAACAAGACCCTGATTCCATTCTCCTCCTGCCCTCAGCTTCTGGTCAAGCTCTGCATTAGCTAAATTGGAACAAAGATGGCAGAAAGCAGAGGGTCAAAAGGATGGAGTGTGGATAAAGAGAGGCAAGGAGAAGCTTCCAGTCCAAGGATCCTGGTGCTGGTTTGGACTCTCAACAACTCTAACAATGTTAAGTTCTACCATATTTGACTCTATCATAAGATTTCCTAATGAGCTCTTCCAAACAGCCAATTTGGGGGTGCCTACAGGGATCATGTTTTAGACAAATCAAACCCAAGAAAACAATGGTGAACCTGAAACTGTCCAAAGAGAAACCATGATCATAAAAACAACTTCAGAAAATAAAAACCTTTATCCCTGCAAATGCTTTATAAGGAAACTGGTTAAATTAAGTGTGGTATCTAAGCAAAACCGAATTGCATGCAGCCATGCAGAACACTGGGATGGATTTATGTACTGATGGCACTATCTCTAAAGTATGCTGTTATTTGTAAAAGCTATATACCTAATAATCTATATAGTATGGTCTCTTTGGGGTGAAAAAACAAAGAACAAAAAAGAATTAAATTTATTTTCATTACAAGTTCTTTAGTCCTATTTGAAGTTTTTACTATGTACAAATACTTCCACTTCCACAAACTAAAACAAACAAAAGACATGAAAAGAAAAAAAAAGAAACCTTAATGACTGCTAAGAACCAATTGTGAGTCATTAAAAGATCATTTCTAAATCCGTTCTATTCTAATATAAAAGTTCATACAAATTACCTGAGGATCTTGTGAAAATGCAGGTTCTGATTCAGTAGGTCTGAGATGGGACCCAAGGGTTTTATGTTTCCAACAAGCATGATGCTGACTCTAGGCCAAAGATCAGGCAACTCTCTCAGTCAAGGGCCAGAGAGCGAATGCTTCAGGCTTTGCAAACTATACAGTTTCTGTCACAATCTGCCTTTGCAGCACAAAAGCAGCCATAGACAATATGGAAATGAACAAGTGACAGGTGGATCTGGCCCATGCTCGATAGTTTGTCGAATCCTGTCCTAGACTGTTAATAATAGCAATCATGAGTATTTATTGTGTGGTGGGTTTTCCACAAAATGTTCTGGGTTGAATTCTGTCCTCTCTAAAATATACGTTGAATTTCTAATCCTGGCACAGTAACTCTGAATGTGAACTGATTAAGAATCAGGGTCTTTGCAGAGGTCATCATGTTGAGATGAAGTCATGCTAAATCAGAGTGGGCCCTATCCATTATGACTGGTGTCCTTACAAGAAGAGGGCAATTTGGACACAGACATAGATCGAAGATGACTGTGTGGAGGCAGAGGCAGAGATTGGGGATCCTTTGCCGTAAGCTGAAGAATGCCTGGGGCAACCAGAAGCTGGAAGAGGCAAGGAAGGATGATTCTCTAGAAGCTTTGGGAATAGGGAGCATGGCCCTACCAACATTGTACCCTTATAATACTTCGTTGCTGTAGCACTAGGAAACTGAAACAATGCTTAACACAAGTTATTTAAAGCTTACAAGGGAAAGTGGCTCAGAGGTAAAGAATCTGCCAGTCAATGCAGGAGATGTGAGACATGGGTTCGATCCTGGGGTTAGGAAGATCCCCTGGAGAAGGAAATGGCAACCCACTCCAGTATTCTTGCCTGGAGAATTCCATGGACAGTGGAATTATGGACAGTGGGCTACAGTCCATAGGGTCACAAGAGTCAGACACGACTGTGTGTTCACACACACATGCACACACACAAACACACATGCACACACACATGTCCTATTCCAAAGATCCACAAGGATCTCTGGAAAATGGAAATTGTTTCAAGATTCTCCCCTGATTTTCAACCAGTCTGTGGCTGAGAATTATCACACGTAGTATAAAACATGAAGTCCTCAAAAGTGATTCCAAGGCCCTCATTACTCGGGCCCCAACTGTCTCTCTGATTTTTCTCTATACAGTTATGACCTCTATTTTAAAGGTGAAGAAACTAGGACCTAGTGAGATTATTTTACTCTTTTCAGATAGAACTACCATCTGAATCTTCTTCAATTCAAGGACCACCACATATCTATTTATGTATGCAAGCCACTATGATGGAAGATACAACCTGAGTAAGCCATTCAGGACTTGAGAGCATCCAATGACACCATGGGGTAGGTAAGAGAGAGACCATGAACTGATTCAGAAAGGGCAGCAACTTTCCCATGGCCATAGAACTTCCTAGAGTATTACAGTCAAGAAGGAGTAGAACTCAGGTCTCCTAATGACTTTTCCCCAGCTTCTTCAAACATGAGTGAGGTACTGACCCGCTTTTTCTTCCTCTAAGATTCTTGAAAGGTGCCCTAGTTTTATTAGGCATAGATTTATTTATGTAGGTTTATGTTTATGATTCATTATACATAAATCAACAGTAGGATCAATTCACTTTCCTCTCCCACTGTGGAAGAATGACTGCTACATAAATCATAGCTAGGATCAACTGCTTATCTCTAATGTGTTCGCTCAGTTTAAAAAACCCTGGAGATAGCCTTTTTACCCTTTTGGAGTTAAAAGTCTACTTGCCATTCTTTAGCATAGCATTGTCTGATAGGAAAATGTGAGCATAAAAGTAATTTTTAAATTTCTAGTAGCCATGTCAAAAAGGAATAAGAGGAAATGGGTGAAATTAATTTTACTGAGAAGATACAAAATACTATCATTTCAAAATATAATCCATAAAAGCAACTATTAATGAGATGTTTTACTTTTTTCTTACTATGTCCTCAAAATCCTGTGTATTTTACATTTATGGCACATCTCAGTTTGAACTAGCTACATTTCAAGTGCTTGATACCCACATGTACTTGGAGGCTACCAGATTGGTGAGCATGGCTTCAGCAAGCCCTCTTGGTGCAAATATCATGATCTACCATCTTGATTTCAACAGTTCTCCCCATTTTGGTCAATACTTCCTGGGTCCAAATCACCATTCTCTCTTCTTTGCATCATTTTGAAAAGTTGGTTTCTGATGAACTCTGTGCTGTGCTAAGTTGGTTCAGTCATGTCCAACTCGTTGGGGCCCCGTGGACTGTAGCCCACTAGGCTCCTCTGTCCATGGGATTTCTCAGGCAAGAATAGTGAAATGGGTTGCCATTCCCGTCTCCAAAGGACCTTTCTGACCCAGAGATCAAACCTATGTTTCCTGTGTCTCCTGAATTGGCAGGCAGGTTCTTTACCACTGAGCCACCTGGGAAGCCACAATATACTCTAATATTATCTTAATAAATTCTAATCCTTAAAGATCCACAAGGATCTTTGGAAAATGGAAACTGTTTCAAGACTTTCCCCTGATTTTCAACCAGTCTATGGCTGAGAATTATCACACGTAGTATAAAACATGAAGTCCTCAACAGTGATTCCAAGGCCCTCATTACTCAGCCCCCAACTGTCTCTCTGATTCAATCTCTTGCCAGCTCCTCTTTCATTTGCCCTGTTTCACACTCTTCCTTCCTGTGGTTCTCAAAAGAGCCAAGGTTAAACGTCACAGTTTTTATACTTACTTGTGTTAAATTTGCTTGTGTTGAAGGACAATTTTCAAAAGAAGGTAAAACCATGACTCTCACAGAGACATAAAACGAACATGTGTTACTGATTTCATTCAACTCATTATCAATGAAGGAATGAGTAAGATGTTACAGTCAATTTGAAGGAGAATCCAAACAACAGACCCATTTATAGATTAGAGACACTGAAATGAATGTGCAAATGGGAGCCAACACAGCCTCTTCCCAGTGTGGGGAGGGAAGTTAATTGAACCTCCAAGGGAAAGAATTTATTAGATATCCACAGAGCAGTATTGTTCTGCATTCTTATCAGCTACCTGCAACTTACTGAGTTGTACAATAACTCAAAGGTGATGCAAGGCACAGAGCCTTACAGAACTGGAGTCAGATAACCCAGAAGCGTGTGCTTTAAACCAGGATTTCTCAGCCTCAGCACTATAGACATTATAGGCTAGATAGTTAATTCTTGTTAGGGTGGGAGGGAACTTTCTTGTACACTATGGGATGTTGAACAGCATCCCTGGCATCTATGGATGAGGCGCTAACACTACCTTCCTCCCCAATTTTTGACAATTGAAAATACCTGGGTTGGCAGGTGGTGGGGGGATCAGGGCAATTGCCACCAGCATTGCTGATTCATGTTTTATGTAGGGCAGAAAACAACACGATATTGTAAAGCAATTACCCTCCTACCAAAAATAAAGAAATTTAAATTAAAAATAAATCATTAAAAAATAAAATAAAATAAATAAATCATTGCTCTAAACAATGTATAGCTTTCCAATGAAATGAGATTTCCCCTACTCTTGTTCCTCTATCTGGCATGTTCCTCCCATATGTTTTCTTGACTCTTTCACTTTATTTATTTTTTGATGTCTGATCTTATTTATTTGTTACTCTTGGAACATCTCATTTTTGACTGGACTCAGACTTAGAAGTAGAAGCTCTCAGAGAGGACAGCCTCCGTCTCTTGGCAATCTGTTCCTGCTGTTTTTCTTTGGCCTCCTTCATTCTCTTAGCCAAAAGTTTAGCATATTCTGCAGCCTCTTCTTTATTTTTCTTAGTACGCTGTTTCTTCGGAGCAATACGCCTGCGTTTGTGTTGCAGAACTCGTGGAGTCACAAGACGCTGGATCTTGGGTACTTTAATCCTGGGTTTCTTACCGTCTTTGTTTAGGGGCTTTCACACAACATATTGGCGGACATCATCTTTAGAGAGACTGAAAAGTTTGCGGATTCTGCTAGCTCTTTTGGGACCAAGGCGACGAGGCACTGCAGTATCAGTGAGTCCAGGAATATCCTTCTCCCCTTTTTTCATGATGACCAAATAGAGAACACAAAGATTGGCATCCACAATGCAACCCCGTACAGATTTGTGCTTTCTCTCTCCAGTTCTCCTAGGTCTGTAACAGGAATGCCCCTTACTCAGGAGCAGGTGAACTTGGCCATGGGTAAAGACACCCTGCTTCATGGGGAAACCCTGCTTATCGTTCCCACCACTGATTCGAACCACATAACCCTTCCATTCTTCACCCAGAGCATCAGCAGCAACTTCTGTGGCCATACGCTTCTCGTAGAAGGTACAAAGTTTTCGTTCATCATCCACTTCAATGAGCTTCTGGCAGCCAGTGGCCAGGAAAGAGATGTTAAGCCTCATTCTGAAGTGACCGACAGCCTCTGCAGTTACCACGAAAAAGAGCTCTTTCACTTTGTTTAAGTCTTTGCTCAAATGTCATCTCTTCCAAGAGGCTACCTTCTACCCTGTGCTACCCTCTCTGCAAGAGAACCTGTCTCCCAACCATCCTCTGCCTTATTCTTCTACTCAGTTCATTTCTTTCTCATCAGTGTTCTTGTTTGTTGCTTGGCTTACCTACTCTAGTGTTAAGTCCTGTGAGGACAGAAACCGTCTAGTTTGTTCATGTATGTTCTTTCTGTTCCTAGTCCAGTGCCTGGCACACAGATATTTCTGGAATTAATAAATCATCCAGTGCATGACAGAACCAAGACCAATTTACCCCCAAAAGACAAAAAATTAAAAAATATCAAAACATAAATGTAATAGCTATATGGAAGTTTTCCCTTTTTAGATGAAATAAAATAGCCACTGGAAACACAAATAAGGAGTAAACTCTCAAGAGTGCCAATTGTTTTGAGTTGGGCCCTCCTCTTTTTCCATGCGACTGCTGAAGCAAACTTCTTTAAACAAGTTAATCTAAGCATGTCAAAGTCTATTACTTATTAGTGAGGCAATGAACAGAGAACGCCAGTTTGAAAGCAAAGAGCTGGGGGAAACAGACATGTGTTCTCAATGAGGGGCTCTTTGAGCTCGGTTGCTAAGTGATGCTGCATGGAGTGCTCATCTTATCACAGCCCCAAATGGACCATTTCTTTACCTAGTGGCACGAGTTAATATTTAGGGCACAGGGTCTTTAGTATCATCTTTCCATAACTGCTAGACATGTCACAAATAACAGGTATTATGCCTGAGACTAAACAATAATCCAGCTGTCGGTGGTATCACTTAGATCTATCAGGCAAAAGTATCGTGTCCCCTGACAGAGGCAGTCAGCGCAATGGTACCAAACACTCCCAGGCGAAAATCAATCAGTGGAAACAAAGGTCCTGCTCTGCCTCCAAGCAGCTATTAGCAGATTTCTCCAGCCATCAAAGACACTGAACACATAGTCCTCAATTTGGGGCTTTTTCTCTGAGGAGTCACTAAATTTTCCACTGCACATTGGGCAACCAGCTTTTATTGAAGTGTAGTTGATTTACATTATGAAGTCCCTGTTTTGGCTCATTACTCCGAGATAAATTGAAGTTGGCACTAAAACATTGTTGAGGTTAGGTTATTTATTAATGGTGCCTCCTCCTTTTACTAACCCAAAGCAGGTTAATTCATCTCTATGTGCAAACCTTACTTACCTTCAAAATGGGGACAAAAATCACTGAATTTCAATGAGTACTGAAACAAAATAATTCTAAACAGTAAGAACTCAACACATTTCTTAAAGATCATCGTCTTTATAACCTGTATTGTACCTAAGCTATTTTTCAGATTTTCACCGCAGATAGAGCCAAAGTTTAATAAGTTATTATTAAGAACTTAATTGCCTTGAAAGGTCAGTATTAGAACTCCAGACATCTAAAAACTCCAACTTGGGAAAAGAATACATATATATGTATAGCCGAATCACCTTGCTGTACACCAGAAACTAACACAATATTGTAAATCAACTATACTTCAATTAAATAATAAAATTCCCCAAAATAAAAACCCCAACTAGAAAAATACTGTTTTTCTTCTCAAAATGCCATGCCATGGATATAGTGGTGATAGCTGAAAATAAAAAAGAAAATGCAATAATTATAATCAGTTTACTATAAAGGTAGAACTAGAGATTTAATAGCACATTCCCAAGACTCCTTCAACAAGAGGAATAACTGCTCCCAAGCATCACTGCTCAGACGTTTCTAAGTACCTTTTCCATGTTCTGCAGTGGAAAAAGCAGTGCTTATGCTGGGTTTGTAACACCACTGCCTAGCAATGGTGTTTTGACCTTTCTCTCAAAACATGCCACAAATCTCTGCAGGCATTCTCACTAAAGAGCCTCCTCAGAAAACACAGAACACTGCTTTGCCTGGCTCTGGGAGCCCCAGAGGGCTTCCCAGGTGGTGCTAGTGGTAAAGAACCCGTCTGCTAATGCAGGAGACATTAAGAGACGCAGGTTCAATCCATGGGTCGAGAGGATCCCTCGGCAACCCATTCCAGTATTCTTGCCTGGGAAATTCCATGGACAGCTACAGTCCATGGGGTCGCAAAGAGCTGGACAGGACTGAAGTGACTTAACACACATGGGAGCCTCAGGGAACAGGCCATCCGGAAGAGCAGCTGCTGCCATTGGAGTGAGCATTGGGTCTGAAGCCATCTCATTTCCATCTCACGTTCCTTCAGCACTCCCATCACCCCTGTTCCCCTAGTGGTTTGTTTTCCACATTGGAGCAGCCCTCCACCATCAGCTGGACCAGAACAGCACTTTGCAGTGACACAGTATCTGCTTCAGGTCCTGGCTCCATCACAGGCAATGCCAGTTCAGCTCCAGGAACGTCAGCCGCTGATGGGTTAAGGGTTCACTCTTACTCCAGACACTTGCATTTTCTCTGCTCATTTTTGAAGGCTGACAAGGGAGTGGTAGACCCAAGGTGCCGAAGCAAGGAAATCTTGCTTTAGAGATGATCCTGCCTAAGGAAGCAAGATTATACCACAGGGTAAAAATGGCCTTTTCAGTAAATGGTGTTTGGAAAACTGGACAGCTGTATACAAAAGAACCAGACTGCACTACTTTCTCACAGCACAGACAAAAATGAAATCAAAATGGACCAAAGACTTCAATGCAAGGCTGTGAAACCACAGAAGTCTAGAAGAAACATCATCAGTAAACTCTATGACATGGGTCTTAGCAATATTTGGGGGAATCTGTCTCCTTAGACAAGGGAAACAACAACGAATTCACAGGTACAGTCACAGACTCAAATGGAGCTGAGGGAATTCGAAGTCTTGGGTATGGGTTTTTTCACTCTAGGTAAATATACTGAAATTAACTGAAAGGTTTTTAAGACAACTGCTGTGTACTCTACATCCAGAGTTAAGGTTCTCAACTATTAGCTACCCACTAGAATCACCTGGTGACTTTAGGAAACTTAAAAAATACTGGAGTGCTAACTCTGGAGATTCTGATACAATTGGTTTAGATGCAGCCTGGGCATGGGGATCTGTCAAACCTCTCCAGGAGAGCCTCGTGTTCATTCAAGATTGAGAATGCCTTGTCCAAATCAAGACTGTTCATGATGCATCCATCACCACATCCCACCATGCTTCTAAAATCCCCCAGGGATTCTAAGACACAGCAGGGCTGAGCACAGCTATATTATATGGGAAAACAACCAACCACCAAATAACAAAAGAGCAGTCACAATATTATGGCAATTTTCTTAAAGTGTATGTCTGCATAGGGGGAAAAAAGGCTGAAATGATAGGTTCCAAAAGGAAAGATTGAAGGCAGGAGGAGAGGGGACAACAGAAGATGAGATTGGTTGGATGGCATCACTGACTCGATGGACATCAGTCTGAGTAGGCTCTGGGAGTCGGTGATGGACAGAGAAGCCTGGCGTGTTGCAGTCCATGGGGTCACAAAGAGTCAGACACAACTGAGTGGCTGAACAACAACAACAAAATGTGAATAGAATTTATTTCAGGAAATGGGATTACAAGTCATTTTCTATTTATGCTTTCCTTGATGCTCCGAAATTTTCCAGATAATTATTCTTAAAATCAGTGAGGAAAACATCCCAGCACAACTGTTTTCTATTCAACACCAGAATATCAAAGTGGAAAAATATGGCACCATATTTTTGCCCAAAGTAATGAATCTCTAAGTGTACAGCCTCCTCAGAATATCAAATTAAATCCTGTAAAACTGACTCACTGCTGGACTCATAAGGCTGACTTCATTTGCTATCTCTGTCTTCTTTCTTAGACCCTTCAACACTATTCTTTTTCTCACGCCTTTCTTCTACAGAGATTCTCTAAAGACGATTACTTGAAGGCATTGTCAGTCACCTACTGTTAAGGAGCTTTCTGACATAACTTAAATGTGCATTTCCTTGCAAAGATAGACATTTACCTCTGAAATCTAAGCATCCTCCCTTCCCAGAAGGGCCTAGCTAATGCAGGGATTTTACAAATGGCATTTCCTTTATGTCCACACACCTCCAGCTGCCTTTTCTGAAAGATAGTGTAAGCTCCAAGCTGAAAGTGGGCAGAGCTCTTAGGTTGACTTCAGTATGGATTTTCTTATGGTTTCATGATAAAGAATTTTAATGAGACAGATTGAAATCATACCATTTTCTCTGTCTTGATTATAAAAACTACTCAATAGAGCTCAAATAGATATGTAAGTCAATGACTCCAGACAGAACAATGTATCGGCTCCTTGATGATTCTAGATAAGAAGTTATTTAATTCTATAATGTTTTTATTTTTATTGAAATAGAAAGCAATCTTCTTTCATCAAAAGGAAATGGTCATGGAAAGCTGGATACCTTCTATTTTGTACCTACACTTAGAAAGAAGTAAACTTTGCTTTGCTCTAACTCCAGGCCTCAGAAAACATTTTACATATTGCTATACTTATAGTGGTGTGGATTTTGTTATTGTCTTGGTTCTTACTACATAACACAGGAAACACCTACATGAAGTTAGGCCATTTCAACAGTATGTGTTAGAGTTTAATTCAACTACTTAGCACGTGTCAGGGACTGAGCCAGTCTAAGGTTCCTGGTCTAAAGAATTCCCTGAGATAGAGGAATCCAGAAGTCATTTTTAAGGAATTTATAGTGCAGGTGAGATGGATATGTTGACACATTGCTAGAAATGCAAATCGTTAAATTAGAAACCTTAAGAGGCCATGATATACAAACAAAAATGCTATGCAAACACACACATACACAATGGATAAAGTAATCTAAGCCAGAGAGAAACGCAGAGCTGCAGGGACAGGGCCCGCAGCTCTGGGGCTCTCTCTAAAGGAAAAACTGGTCCACAGTCGAGACAGAGGGCAGGGCCGAAGAGATCAGGCAGGAAGACATCCCACTGAGACTTAGGAGGGCAAATGATGGTTTAGGGCAGAAAAGTACAAGACACAGTCAGACCTATGCAGATAGTTAGACAGAGCTGGAGGGATCTGGAACAGCCTGTGGATGGTGTTCAGGAGTGATAGGGAAGGCAGAGTTCTAATTTGTGTGCCGTGGGGAGCTGCTGAGGGTTTCTGAGCATGAAGAGGGTGTGATCAGAACAGCTGCATGAGCAGTGCTCTGGCAGGGGTGTGAAAGCTGGGCTGGCATGAGAAGAGGCAGGGGGACCAGGTAAGAAAGTTTCTGCCACAGACGGATGTGAGGTGATGAGGCTCTGGGTCTGGGAAAAGCAATGGAGATGTCACGGTACATGAAGTCAGAGATGGTCACAACTGACTCTGTGACAATTGCAGGCAGCTGCTGGTGACACTTCACTTCTTGCCTTTCCTCACTTCCTGCTTCCCTTACTTTTCCCCTTCATTCTTGCTACCCTGATATTGCACCCCATACAGACTGTTATACTGTCTAAGACATGCAGCTCACAGACTATTTTCTGGAGAACCTGAGCTGAAATGAGTAGCTTTGTGACTACTATTTCTATATTACATCTACATAACAGCTCCTAAATCTCTTCTCAGTGCAAAAAAAAATTCAAGTTGATAAAACAATAAAGACTTATTGTATGGCACAAGGAACTACATTCGATATCTTGTAATACCCATCATAGAAAAGAATCTGAAAAAGAACAGGTATGTAGATACATATTTGCATAAATGAATTAATTTGCTCTACACCCAAAACAAACACAACTTTGTAAATCACCTATGCTGAAAAAAAAATTTCAAGTAGAAAAAATTTACCCAAAGGTATTACAGAAATCAGAAAAGAGGTAAAAAGGTACACTCATTAGAAAAGATGCTGATGCTGGGCAACACTGAAGCCAGTGGGAGAAAGGGGCGGCAGAAGATGAGATGGTTAGATAGCATCACTGACTCAAGGGACATGAATTTGAGCATACTCTGGGAGATAGAAGAGGACAGAAGAGCCTGACTTCCCTGATGGCTCAGTGGGTAAAGAACCCACCTGCAATGCAGGAGACACAGGAGACATCCTTTTGATCCCTAGGTCAGGAAGATCCCCGGGTCAGGAAGATCCCCTAGAGAAGGAAATGGCAACCTCTCCAGTATTCTTGCCTGGGAAGTCCCATGGACAGAGGAGCCTCACAGGCTATACTCCATGCAGTCAAAGAAAGTCAGACACGACTTACAAGAAAATCACAACAATGCACAGAAATATCTCTTTTAGGATAAAGAACACATCACATGATTTTTTACAATGTTAAAACTTAATTGGCAAGAGGAACTGTGAATTGAAAGGGATAAGATACATGGGCTCCCTCATAACACCTGTCCCACAGAAGTAAGTTCCCAAAGTCCCACCCCCAACCTACAGCCCTCCAGCTGAGTCAGAGTGGCAGGAGGAGTCAGAGCCTCAGTCAGTCCAGTTCAGTCTGCACACTGAAATGGCTCAACTGTCCTGACCGCTCTGCAAAGGAAACTGAGACAGACCTGGGATACGAGGCAACCGTGATGGCCCTCAGCCTCTCCTTAGGTTCTTAGCCAAGGACTAGCGATGCAGGAGTCAAGAAAAAGTGGGGAGTACATAAATCGGGTGAGGTACATCACCTTTCACCCAAAACTAACATTTTAGCCCAGAATCTTAACTCTGTACCAAATTTTATGCTGTCCTCAAATAATCCAAAAATCAATGATCAAATTTCTGCTTGGTCAGAGCAAAAGAAGCTATAGGAGATTTTAGATCTTGGGCGACCTTGTGGAAACTGAATACATCATGTACCACTCCAAACTGTTCATCCATCTTTTCTCTGATGCACACCTAATGATGCTTACATTTTAACATTAGCATATCCTAATTAATTGTCAAATACTACCAACTGTAATTCATGGAAGACCAAACAACGCAGAGAAATTACTTATTCATTTGGAAAGGTCAGTCCAATTACAGTAGACAAAGGCTTGTACTATCTTCTGCTTGCAGTTAATGTCAGGACTCTGCCATTCCACTGGTTCAATAAAAATGTGTTGACTGTCCACCATGTGCCAGGCATACAAGAAATACAAAGAAAATTAATTGAAGCCTTTGACCTTGAGGAATTCACAGTCCAATAGGTGTAGAACAACATGTAAATAAAGAATCTTAATGCATAGAGATAAAACAAAGGCATTTGTTAATTTACTGGCATATTTCCTCATTTGAGAAAGCAAGGCTTAATGCCTATACAGAACATGGAACAGCTTTTCCAGGAAGGCGAAATGAAGCTTAGCAATTTCAGCAATGGTTTTCTCATCCATTGCTTGCATTCTACATGGTAAAAAGCTAGGATTGAGTTGCTAAAGTACACTCTGGGCCTATTACATTTCACAGAATCTGGACTGCATGCACAAACATAGCCACTTACTTTGGGTCAGCAGCAAACACTTTACGTGTATGCATCCAAATTTTTCACATATCCCCATGTTAGGTACTGTTATCATTTCTATTTTACAGATGATAAAATTGAGGTCTAAGGTGATTAAGAAATATATGTAAAGTCACAGAATAAGTAGCATAGGAAACATGTGGGCTCAGATTATGTTACTCCAAAGCCTGTCTATTCTGCAGACTGGCTGCCCATTAGCAAATTGGTATTGATTTCTGATGAGCTAAGGAACGTGGGCCAGCATGTAGTCAAATATGTAAGAACAATGTTTAATTCATCTGATTTTTTTGGTACTGAAATTTCTTCAATAAAGTAAGCAGTGCACTGATTTACATTCTGGTGCCTGTTTCTTAGGGCTTCCCAGATGCTCAGTGGTAAAGAATTCGCCTGTCAAGGCAGGAGACCTGAGTTCAATCCCTGGGTTGGGAAGATCCCCTGGAGAAGGAAATGGCAACCCACTCTAGTATCTTGCTGGAGAACCCCATAGACAGAGGAGCCTGGTGGGCTACAGTCCATGGATTCGCAAAAAAGTCAGACATGAGTGAGCGTGCAGGCCTGCCTGTTTCTTAACTTGTCATGAATCAGCACTTTGTGTAGCATCACGCTAAAACTACACTGACTCTTAGAAAGAGCCTTTCTTCTTTCACATCTGTGGGGGAGGAGTATTAAAGGGTACTTAGTTTGTCTTCTTTTTGACTTCCAAAGAAAAATACATTTTAGAGGAAATTGGGAATCTTAAAATTGGCCCAAGGAATTTTTTTTCTATGGTATCACTGGCCAGGCTCCTTGACACTGTGAGAATACTTTGCCCCTGTGACATGTCCTCCTGGCTGCCTCATGTCCATGACAACTGAGGTGACTGGGACCAGCCTTCCCTCTCTATTGGCACTTGTCAGCATCCATTCCTATATTCAGGGGCTTAATCAATTATTTCTTTTCTCATATGAGCTTCTGCCCTCATCTAAGAAGACATATTTCTAAACATGCCTATTCTGTGATCAGGAGAAATAAGTGTATATGTTCAGGAAGATAAGATGTATATGAGAATGCCTATAGCCTGTTAATTCATGGCAGCCCAAACTAGAAAAAACCCAATGTTCATAAATAGAACAGTGGATATGAAAATGGTATGTGTGTGTGTGTGTGTGTGTGTGTGTGTGTGTGTGTGTGTATACACACACATTGTACATATGAAAAAGAAAAGTGAAAATGTTAGTTACTCAGTCATGTCTGACTTTCTGATCCTGTGGACTATAGCCCACCAGGTTCCCCATCCATGGAATCCGCCAGGCACGAATACTGGAGTGAGTTGCCATTCCCTTCTCAAGGGGATCTTCCCAACCCAGGAATCAAACCTGGGTCTCCTGCATTTCAGGCAAATCCTTTACCATCTGAGACACCAGGGAAGCCCACTTTACATATATGCACACTATGAATACTGTATGTTGATATTATATACAAAATACTGGAAGTAGATTCATCTACATGTCAAACTCTGGGGTTTTATTATGGATAACAGTTCATTTTCACCTTCAGGTCTTTTTGAATGTTTCATGTATTTTCAATAATGAATATTTATTACTCATGTCATCAGAAAAACATTAAAAACACAGTCTGTAGGCTGTATGCCCATTAAAAAGTCTGTAGGTTCTAGCAATATGAAAATGCAAATGAGGTCATTAGACAAAAACAAAATTGCATCATTATTTGTGAAAGAATGTAAATCTATCAGCCAAATATCAAATGGGTGAATTAAACCACTCTGAAACCAGTGACTAGACCCTGCATGACCTCACAGTAGAATATCTTCACCAGTTTGGAAACAATAAGCATCTAGCCTGGTGTCAATAATTGTCTGTTAGAGGAACCCTGAGCTGAACTCACTTACTTGAGAACCATCTACAATTCTCCAGTTGCCATCACTTACTGTATTTTTTCATGGAGATGAATAGCTATCACAATTCAGTTTTAAACCAAGATTTTTTTCCCTGTCATTTTTACCTCAAAGAAGTTGTCAATTAAACCAAAGGGAAATTTCACTGCTCTGAAGATCATAAACTAAGAGTTTCACTCATACCAGGAGTCGGAATTCTGTATTGTCAAGTTTATTCTCTCATCACTGAATGCTCACAGACCTTAAGACAGAGATTTCTGTTCTTGGATGAATAAAACGGGAGTAGGGGTACCAGAGGTAGCAACATCACTGCCAGTGTATTGTAACAACTCCAAGCTAATTTTCTCAGATGCCACAGTGTTCTGAAGTTACCAGATAAAACCAGGCCTCCCTGCTTTGTTACAAAATCCCTAAGAGAGATAGCTGTAGGCAGTTGAATTTTTTCTAGTGGGAGAAATGTAACTATGGTAACTATTTTTATCTACTAACATTATACCTTCATGTTGGCTCAAGCTGCATACAGCTTTATTTGTAATAGTAGGCTATTAAGGGAATTCTTAAGAATACTATTCTAGAAGCACTAGTCTCTCTGTTCTTCCTTTACCTGCTAAGTAGTCATTAGAAGAAAATTACACAGGCAAAATAACCCAGCTAGAGTTCTCAGATATTTTTGAGAACTGCTTTAGCTGTTAGTATGTGATTTGTTTTAATGTGACTTATTTTTTTTCTTTTGCAAAACAGACTTTACCCAGACTGTACACACATTTAAAAAATCACATAATATTATGATATTTATAGTATTTATTGTGTGCTCTACTTAAGAAAGAATA
The DNA here is from genome assembly GCA_007570785.1 of Antilocapra americana. NCBI lineage: Eukaryota > Metazoa > Chordata > Mammalia > Artiodactyla > Antilocapridae > Antilocapra > Antilocapra americana. Next base: position 535,001 of record ML663464.1, read on the forward strand.
CATCAGGGGTTCCCGAGCTAGCTACTAGGTTTTGTTTTTCCCTCAAAGCCTCTGAGTTTGATGCTGGGGTGATGAGTGTGGCGCTGAAACATGATAATACTAGCTACTTAGGTTGGAGACAACAGGAAGAAGTGAACAAAGGCTTACTAGCTGCCCTTCCCTCGCCACAGAGAATGTCTGTGGAGCTGATGTGTTTGAGTGTGCATGCACATTTGTGCATGTTTGTATGTTGGTGAGAGTGGGACACCAGTCAGAATGGCCATCAGTAAAATAGATACCTAGTGGGAAGGGGCTGTATAACACAAGGAGCCCAGCCTGGTACTCTGTGATGACCTAGAGGGGTGGGATGGGAGGGGAGGGAGGCTCAAGAGGGATGGGATAATCATAATTATGCCTGATTTCCATTGTGGTATGGCAGAAACCAACACAACATTGTACAATAATTATCCTCCAATTAAAAAAAAAGTCCACAAATAAAAATGCTGGAGAAGGTGTGAAGAAAAGAGAACCCTCAAACACTGTTGGTAGAAATGCAAATTGGCGCATCCACTACGCAGAACAGTATGGAGGTTCCTTAAAAGACTAAAAATAGAGTTAGCATATGATCCTGCAATCCTACTCCTGGGCATATATTCAGGAAAAAAAACCCCTGTAATTTGAAAAGATACATGCACCTCTATATTCATAGCAGCACTATTTACAATGGCCAAGAAATGGAAGCAACCTAAATGTCCACTGGCAGATGAATGGATAGAGATGTTTTACACACACACACATACACAGAGGAATATTACTCAGCCATAAAAAGAATGAAACAATGCTATTTGCAACAACATGAATGAACCTGGAGATTATCATACTAAGTGAGTAAGTCAGAGAAAGACAAATATCATATATTTTTACATGGAGTATTAAAATATGGTACAAATAAACTTATTTACAAAACAGAAACAGATGCACAGACACAGAAAACAAATTTGTGGTTACCAAAGGGGACAGTGATGGGAGGCAGAGATAAATTAGGAGTTCGGGGTTAACATACATAAACCACTATACATAAAACAGATAACCAATAAGGATCTACTGTACAGCCTGAGGAACTATATTTAATATCTTGCAGTGACCTATAATGGGAAAGAATCTGAGAAAGTACACACACATATAATTGAATCACTTTAATGTACACTTGAAAGTAACACGATATTGGAAACTTGCTGCTGCTGTTGTTGAGCCACTCAGTCATGTCTGACTCTTTTTGAGCCCAAGGACTGTAGCCTACCAGGCTCCTCTATCCATGGGATTCTCCAGGCAAGAACACTGGAGTGGGCTGCCATGCCCTTCTCCAGGGGATCTTCCCCACCCAGGGATTGAACCTGGGTCTCATGCATTGGTAGGTGAATTCCTTACTGCTAAACCACCAGGGAAGCCCACTGTAAACTTACTACATTTCTATTTTAAAAAGACAGTGAATACAGTCACTTCAGGCACTAGGGTGATTAGAAACACAAATGCAAATGTGGACTGGGCTCATCTCTAACGTGATCACAGAGACTGAGGATCAGCCAACACTTCCTGTAAAGGACCAGATAATACATACTGCCCATTCTCTGGGCCATAGAGTCTCTGCTACAACTACGGAACTCTATCATTGTAGTACAAAAATAACCACACATGATACACATATGAATAATGTGTGGCTGTGTTCTCATACAATTTTATTTATAAAGCCAGTAGTATTTCAGTTTCAAATAGTACTAAGAATAACCTTTCAATTCTTTTTGTGTTCACTGTTATATTTTCTACTTGGTTGTGGCTGAAAAGCTACTGACTTGCATATGTTAATCTTACATCTGGCTTACTGACTGAAATCGAATATTCTGTTAGAGTTTGAGTTGATTGAATAGGCATTTCTAGGAGGGTAATGATAATAACTCCTTATCATGACAGTTTCTAATATTCATATATGTATTTTATTTATTTTTCTTGTCTAAATGCACTGTCTAGGAATACCAGAATAATGCTGACTGAGCAAATGAAAATGGCCAAACTTATCTTGCTCTTTTTTCAGTATTTTGCTTAGTTTTTTTTTTCTTTGCAAGAAATTTTATTAAAGTTTTCAACAATGCTTCTGGGTCTTTGATATGAAGCAGACAACAAGGGTCCAAATTTGCTACCTGTCAGCTCTCCAGATCTAAGTCCTAATGCTAGTGGTTTCAGATTATTAAAAATCCTGACACTGGACCAATTGAGTTAATTTGCTGAAGGCCATATAAAACTCTTTAGGCTACCATAAAATATGAGAAACTCATTTCTGTATCACCCACTAGCAAGGGGTATGGGTTTTGGCTCAGATAAATCATTAGGGACCCCTGGATAGTGTGGAGTCAATGAACACAGCCATCTGAGTGGTCTGTAGGCAGTACTTTTAATTTCATAATAGCATTATACCATAGATGGGGTTACTTCTGCAAACTTCCATGCTGGTTATTAAACTAGCGTCCCCCAACTCCAAACTGCCCTGCTATAGTCTGCTCTTTAATGCTGGGACTGTGATTCTGCAAAACACATTTTTCAGTTGCCAGCTAAAGTCTGTTAGGCTCTCACTAGGAGATGCAAGTAGACAGTAAGGTCGTAGAAGGAAGAAGGACTTGTTTTTTCCTGTTTCCTGTTTGCTTTCTATGGGCTTCCAGTTGGATTCTTGTTTCTATCATCATCACCCCGGTCTTACTTCTTTACCCTGGCTGTGGCAAGCCCTTGCTATAGCAGCAGCATAATACAATCATAACTTAAAATAATAAAATTTAAAGAAACACAGGCACTGTCAACCTCACCGCACTCTACCACCACCCACAGATACCAGCTCCAGCCAAGCAGTGTGCCTTGCTCAGGGCTCAGAGTTTTAAATACATGGGCTCCTCCTTCTCCAACCTGCTAAAATATTACGTTTCCAGCCTCTTCCTTTTGTTTCCCTAGGGGTAATAGCTGCTTCCTATATTTGTGAATTCTACCGTGCCCTTTTCAGTTACCTAGTTAGAAATTCTGTATATTCAATTATCTCTATGAAGAAAGCCAAATACTTTACAGCATCACTTTTATGTGGAATCTAAAAAATACAACAAACTAGTGAATATAGCAAAAAAGAAGCAGATGCACAGTAATAGAGAACAAACTAGTGGTTACCAGTGGGGAGACAGAAGGGAGGAGAGGCAAGATGGAGTAGGGGAGTGGAAGGCACAAACTATTGGGTGTAAGATAGACTCAAGGATAGACTGTACAACATGGGGACAGAGCCAATATTTGGTAATAATTGTAACTGGAAAGTGACCTTTAAAATTGTATATTTAAAAAAATTAACTAAAAAATAATAAAAAAGAAATTCTATTAAAATTGCTGGTGTGCAGTCAGAATGGCTGCCATCCAAAAATCTACAAGCAATAAATGCTGGAGAGGATGTGGAGAAAAGGGAACCCTCTTACACTGTTGGTGGGAATGCAAACTAGTACAGCCACTATGGAAAACAGTGTGGAGGTTCCTTAAAAAGCTGCAAATAGACCTGCCATATGACCCAGCAATCCCACTGCTGGGCATATACACCGAGGAAACCAGAATTGAAAGAGCCACGTGCACCCCAATGTTCATCGCTGCATTGTTTACAATAGCCAGAACATGGAAGCAACCTAGATGCCCATCAACTGACGAATGGATAAGAAAGCTGTGGTATATATACACAATGGAATATTACTCAGCATTAAAAAAAAAATTCATTTGAAGCAATTCTACTCAGGTGGACAAAACTGGAGCCCATTATCCAGAGTGAAGTAAGCCAGAAGCAAAAACAACAATACAGTATATTAACACATATATATGGAATTTAGAAAGACAGTAACGAGAACCCAACATGGGAGACAACAAAAGGAACGCAGATGTATAGAATAGACTTGTGGACTTTGTGGATGAGGGTAAGGGTGGGATGA
>ML663464.1:563974-574660 GCA_007570785.1 Antilocapra americana
GGGAGGAGGGAGGGGGGTTCCGGAGGGGAAGCATATGTAAACCCATGGTGATATCATGACATTGTATGGCAAAAACAATTTAAAAAAAATTAAAAAAAAAAACACCCAAACTCCTAGCTTATCAAGACTGAAGACTTCCTTACCCAGTGAGCAGTGGCTTACTGCTCGGACTATAATTGCCATCACAGAGATAAAGGGGGAAATATGGTATCAATTTATGCTATTTTCATCAGTATAAGAAGTCAAGCACCACTAACATTTTATACAAACACTGACACTGGCATGTTCATTCAAATGTATGTCAGATGGTCACAGTTAGTCCATAACATGTCCCAGAGGAAGACAGGAATGTCAAAATGTGGAGGGACTGACACTCTTACCCATCATTGGCACTTTGTGACATTTCAATTCCCACGCTACAGGATGTCATCAAGTTTTCTTTTACAAAAGTAAGACCTTTAAAGAGCAGATTCTTTATAAGGTTTTGTAACAAGATGGCATACCCTTCTATCGTGCTTGCTACAGAATTTTCTGGCTACCTTGTGGCAAAGTACTTAAAATAGGTATTGACTTAAAGATAAGTTACATAGGTCCAGGAATCCACTCTGTGGTTAAGAATCTGCTCTGCAATGCAGAGAAGACAGGTTCCATCCCTGGCTGGAGAACTAAGATCCCACATGCTGTGGAGCCCACACACCATAACCAATGAGCCCACGTGTCACAACTAGGAGGTCCCATGCTGCAATGAAGATCTCACGTGCTGCAACTAAAACCTGACATAATCAAATAAATAATTTGTTTTAAAAAGCTTATTTTCCTAGTTTGCTGGCAAAGGATAGAAGTTGTGCATAATGGCAAGTTTCTGTCTGTAGTTGGTTACTTAGCAAACAAACAAAACTAATGCACTATTGTGACTTTTCAAGATACATACATACTAACATCTTAGCAAAGTGCACAAAAGTGACTGATTTTTCAAAGAGGTATTTTACAGAGAGAGCATCTTCAAAATAAATGTTTGGAAAATTTTCCAGCATTATGTAACTTCTCACCAAAAATGAGGGAATTACATCATTTATAATCATAAATATATACATCATTTATGATCATAAATATATACAGAAGAGCCTTGAAACTGAATATTCTACACTGAAAACTCTCTTTAAAATGCAGAGGGCTTACTGGGTTTTAAACCCACTGAAATATATTTAAATGTGAATGTCTAATAAATTCGCAAGAACAACTGACTTGTATCATGGAAAATGGAAATTAATAACCAAATGTCAACAGAAACTTTGCCATACATGGTGAGTGGGATTTTTTTTTAATGAGAATCATGAAACAGAAGCAGTAGGCAATGAAGTTCTTCTTATAAAATGCAATGATGGCTTTCTGAGCAGAAACTAGAGCCATGACCCTCTGCAATTCAAGATATAATAGATGTATTTTCATGGTTGCTACAAACATAGCTGCTGGGTCTGTGCTACATTCAGAGATACCAGGACAAGTGAAGCCATTTCCCACCTTTTATCCAATTGTAAATAAGTTTGCTGGCACCAGCCCACGTCAGCATCTTCAGTGTCTACACACCAGCCCACCTACCCATTCTCTGAGTATGGAGGGATATCACATGCCACACAGCCTATCAACAGTGAAGACAGTGTACATCAGTAGCTCACCATGGGGATCAATGGGAGGCTGAACAGAAGAAAGAAAATCCAATTGCACAGATATTCTCTCAGAACTTTTCAAATACTTTTCTCTTGTATTTCACCAAGTACTTGGTTGATGACCAAGTATTATCTGGAAAATGGAAGGCCTCTATGCTTATATCTGGTACCCTGGTGGCTCAGTCAGTAAAGAATCTTGCTGCAATGCAAGAGACCCAGGTTTGATTCCTGGGTTGGGGATATCCCCTGCAGAAGGAAGTAGCTACCCATTCCAGTATTCTTGTCTAGAGAACTCCATGGACAGAGGAAACTGGTGGGCTAGAGTCCACAGGGTTGCAAAGAGTTGGACACAACTGAGCAACTAACAGTTTTACTTTCTTTCTTGGGCTTCCCAGGTGGCACAGTTGGTAAAGAAAACTCCTGCCAATGCAGGAAATGCAAGGGATGTGGGTTCGATCCCTGGGTCAGGAAGACCCCCTAGAGTAGGAAATGACAACCCACTCCAGTTTTCTTGCTTAGAAAATCCCATGGACAGAGGATTCTTGTGTTCTACAGTCCATAGGGTGGGAAAGAGTTAGACACGATTGAGCACACACAACAACATTCTTATTTATACGGGCAAAAAAAAATTTTTTAATGCTCTTTTATAGCATATTAGGCTGTTTTCCACAAACTTGACCTAGCACAATGCTAGAAATAATGAAGTCACCTCTATGAGGTGTTTCTTCTGGGAAAATGTTTGATGCTACATCCCAAGGTTGAATTTTTATTCAATTTTATCCCATAGGCTATGCTCTAATTAGCTCCCACACAAACTTCCTAGCTCCAAGTTCATTTTGCTGATTAATGATTCCAACTTTCAATTTAATTATGAAATGTGTTGATATGAGACAAAAAAGCACATGGAAAAAAAGCCTAAAAATCCCTGGCATCAACTATATGCTGAAATAGAGATTCCAAACCTTTAGGAAATGATGATAGTTCCTAATACTGTAACAAAGTTGGGTTTCCTAATACCCAGTCTCTCCTCCACCTTGTCCATCATTTCAAAAACTATTTTGTGACACCCATTTAATTTGAAAAGTGAATTTATTTTAGATATATTTTTAAAATTTATTGATTAGGCCTTAAAATAATCAAAGATAAATGAAGGTATGGGGGGGAAACGCCTAAATTAAAGGACAAGTACACTTATGTTGCTTTCTTTGTCAATATAGAAGAGTACTGGGCTAACCATATACTATACTGAACCATTAACCTACCAGTATAACTCTATGCTATTTTGTTGTTTAGTTGCTAAGTCATGTCCAACTCTTTTGTGACCCCATGGACTGTAGCCCACCAGGCTCCTCTGTCCACAGAATTCTCCAGGCAAGAATACTGAAGTGGGTTGCCATTTCCTTCTAGAGGGCATCTTCCTGACCCAGGAATCTAACCCAAGTATCCTGCATTGGCAGGGAGATTCTAATCCACTGTGCCACCAGGGAAGCCCCTAATACCATGGCCAAACTATACTACACTAGTATAACTCTATTCTAATATAACTTTGTACCATATGGACTTTGTTAGTATAACTCTATGAAAGTTAAAATATAGTTGGTCAGTTGTGTCCAACTCTTTGTGACTCCATGGACTGTAGCCCACTAGGCTCCTCTGTTCGTGGAATTCTCCAGGCAAGGATACTAGACTGGGTTGTGATTCGCTTTTCCAGGGGATCTTCCACACCCAGGGATCGAACACAACCTAGGGATTGAACCTAGCTCTCCCGCATTGCAGGCAGATCCTTTACCATCTGAGCCACCAGGAAAGCCCAGTGTACTTTATTCAGTTCAGCTGAATCATTCTGTCATGTCTGACTCTTTGCGACCCCATGAATTGCAGCATGCCAGGCTTCCCTGTCCATCACCAACTCCCAGAGTCTACCGAAACCCATATCTATTGAGTCAGTAATGCCATTCAGCCACCTCATCCTCTGTCTTCCCCTTCTTCTCCTGCCCCTAATCCTTCCCAGCATCAGAGTCTTTTCCAATGAGTCAACTCTTCACATGAGGTGGCCAAAGTACTGGAGCTTCAGCTTCAACATCAGTCCTTCCAATGAACACCCAGGACTGATCTTCTTTAGGATGGACTGGTTGGATCTCCTTGCAGTCCAAGGGACTCTGAAGAGTCTTCTCCAACACCACAGTTCAAAAGCATCAATTCTTTGGCGCTCAGTTTTCTTCACCATCCAAATTTCACATCCATACATGACCACTGGAAAAACCATAGCCTTGACTAGACGGACCTTTGTTGGTAAAGTAATGTCTCTGCTTTAAATATGCTATCTAGGTTGGTCATAACTTTCTTTCCAAGGAGTAAGTGTCTTTTAATTTCATGGCTGCAATCACCATCTGCAGTGATTTTGGAGCCCAAAAAATAAAGTCTGACACTGTTTCTCCATCTATTTCCCATGAAGTGATGGGACCAGATGCCATGATATTAGTTTTCTGAATGTTGAGCTTTAAGCCAACTTTTTCACTCTCCTCTTTAACTCTCATCAAGAGGCTTTTTAGTTCCTCTTCACTTTCTGCCATAAGGGTGGTGTCATCTGCATATCTGAGGTTATTGATATTTTTCCCAGCAATCTTGATTCCAGCTTGTGCTTCTTCCAGCCCAGCGTTTCTCATGATGTACTCTGCATACTAACTCTATACTCTATAGTATAGCTCAACATCATATATGTTAGTTAATATAATGATAGCTACTAAAACAAAAAGTGTTTAAACTGTCAAGGGCATAGAAATGAGACATTTATTTTTCAATCAGATACAGTCTAGTCAATGGCCAAAAGGAAACTTAGGGCAATGGTATAGTGATTAAGAAAATGGTTTTTATAGGGGGACATCTGGATTCAAAACCTCAACAATGTCATTTAACAACTGTGTAACCCCTGGCGCATTACTTAATCATTCTGTATCACATATCAGCAGAGACTAAGGAGACACAGCTAAATTTAATGACAGATCAGGACCAGAAAAAGGACATTAGTGAGGGAACTGGAGAAAGTCACACAAGACCTGTAGCTTGGTGAACAGTGCTGTGTCAAGGTTAATTTGCTGGGTTTTTTTTTTAATTTGCTGTTTTTTTTTTATCATTGTACTATGATCCTGCAAAATGTAATCTTTAGGGGAAGCTGGGTAAGGGTTTTCCCTGGGAACTCTCTGGACTACTTTATGAGCTCTTCTCTATATTGAAGAGTTTGTAAGGTAAGAAGTTTGATGAGTAAACATTTAAAAGACCTTTCTGTGTAGTCGCATTTTATCTGACACTGGCATCATAACTTGTAGCAAGGTTGTGGACATGATATCTAACCTGTAACTGTCACTTAGTCTTGCTACCAGTTTGTTGACTACAAGGGGCCTCAGTTACTCTGGCACTTCCAAGCTTGGCAGCTCTTATCCACAAGCACGGAAAGATCTTCAGAATATGTGAAGGAAGAGGGCTGAATGGCAGAAAATTTGCGAAGAAAGAAATGATGGCTAACTCCTGTCCTCTCACAACTCCTCAAGAGAAGGAGGACACAGAGAACATCTAATTTCTTGCCTAGCAGCAATTAGAACTTGATGAGATTGAATTTGATGCCATCCTCATCATTAGTAACAATAGCAAAAACAAGAAAATACTTGGATCTGCCACAGACACATGGTGCGAAGGCAGTTTCTGGTTCATGGCTGCGGTGACCTGACCCAGTGGGTGCCCTGGTGAGTTCTCTCTCCTTTTATGCCACCTGAACAGCACGTCCTGAACACCTGGGCTCTGGAGTGCTGCCTGAGCAGCTCTGGTGTCACTGCCGTGTGCCTTTCAAGAGAGCGATGGAAAGGGGAAGGCAGAAGTAATTGGTTTGTCTCACAGTTTGACAGAGAGACAGATATATTCTCTGCTCTTGTCCACGCGAATTCTTCAAAATGTGTGGCTTTGATGTGAGGTTCATCTGGCAGTGTGGGAAAGACTCTAGGGAGGCTGGAACATATCAGCACGAAATGAGTGGATGTGAAATGTGAGTAGAGAAAGGAGAGATGCAGTTAGAGTGTACAACCAGGCTGGGACTCAACTGTTTCTCTAGACCACCAAGGCTTTCCTTCCTCTTCTGACATAGGAAAATGAAGAAAGCATTTTCTGCCTAGTCTGATTCCATTTGGGGTGGGTACCTGATGGCTCAGATGGTAAAGAATCCACCTGCCAATGCAGGAGACATGGGTTCTATCCCTGGGTCAGGAAGATCCTCTGGAAAAGGGTATGGCAACCAACTTCAGTATGCTTGTTTTGGAGAATTTCATGGACAGAGGAGCCTGGCGGGCTACAGTCTATGGGATCACAAAGAGTCGGACACAACTGAGAGACTAACACTTTTTCACTGTCTCCATCTGGATTAAGTGATGCCTTTCAACTCCAGGAACTGCCTTGACATGGGTTCTCTGGGTCATCATTGTGCCTCAGGCTGCTAATCTAGAACATGGGGATGATTAAAAGACACAGGCCTGTTGCAAGGATGAGTGAGTTCACATCTGTGGAAAACTTAGTGCCAGTTACCTTGTAAACTCTGTCATTAGTAACTAACTTGCTATTGACATGGAGGGGGCTTTCAAAGTAAAAAGAATATAGGCTCTGCATTCAGCATATATGGTCTGAGCACAAATTCCACCCCTCACTAGTTGAGTGATGTGGGGAAAAGTAACTCTCAGTGGCCTTAGCTGTCAAGAGATAGGAGGTTTACATGAGAAAAATGACAGATTGCTCAAATGGAAGCAACCATGATTTTTTATTAGCATTGTTAAATCAGTGACTGGCAAGACTTAGTGACGTTTTGAGTGTGGTCACCTTAGAGACCACATGTGTGCCTGCTGGAGGAGCAGAGGGCCTTAGACATACCCTGCAAAGCTAGAAGTGGGAGGGTCTTGCAAACCACTAGGCTTCCTTGTTATAGACAGGTTAAGCATATTGCTACTGGCCAGCCATACCCAGACTTCACTGAGATCAAGTTTCTCCCAGGTTCTGAGATGAGGCTGAATCCCAGTAAACAAGGATTGGCAAGGTAGGTGAAGTCATTTAGAATAAAACTAATAGCATTTGCCCAGCTGTGTTTATTGATACAAACTAACCACTCTTATTGAGAGCTTTGTCACCTGACAGCTTTGAAGGGCACACACAAAGGAAGAGTGAAATTAGCACCTTGACACTGTGAACCCCTGATTATAGCCTTTCTTATGTGATTTAATGCTAGGGGTTAGCAAACGATAGCTTTGCATGCCAAATCTGGTCCACCTTCTAGTTTGGGGAATAAAGACCTATTGGAACACTAGCAGCATGCTCATTCATTTACACACTGCTTCCGGCTGTCTTCATGCTACAACAGGGTTGCTGAGTAGTTGCAGTGGAAACCGTATGGCCTGTACAGTCTGAGATACTCACTAGCTGGCATTTTTGTAAGAAAAGTTGGCTGATCCCTGGCCTTTGCAGTCTCAGTCCACAAACCAACATATTAGACAATGGCACTAACACACCATTTGCTCAAATGAGTGCCATCAAAAAAATGCAGACACCAAGCTTAGAGAATTGAGTATAGAAATTATGATTCCCAACGCTTGTTAAAGATGAGTGCCACTTGGTCAATTTTTTTCTAACTTTGGTGCGATAAAAAGAAACTGTGAAACAGCTCAAATATTCCTGTCCATTTGAACATCCCAAAAATGTAATAAAAATAAATAGTTGCAAAGTATTTCATACTCCTTGCAAAAAAGATACTATAAAGAAGCACAGAGAAATAGGTCAACAGGCTACGTGTCATGTGCTTCAAAGTAAAGTGTCAAATGCCACTGAAGTATTCTCTCACAATTCTCTTTATTTCTGAACATCAAAAAGACAGTGGAAATTTACCAGCTTAATGGGATGGTGTACATGCCTGGAAACTATCATGTCAGAGAAACAGGGGAGATGTTACTTTGATGATTAGCATCCTCCTCCTCACATTTACACAGAAATTTTCATAAATAAATGACTACAATCCTCAATGTTATCTACTAAAAAGATAAGCTAAATAAAACAACATACTCTCTGAAAACATTCTAAAATTCAAGGGAAACTGTCAGTCTTTCTCAGATCAGCAACTAGGTGTTCCACTTTGAAATTGAGGAAACAGAAACATATGTTTATGTTTGTACCATTATGAAAGTAATGGTTATTTCCTATCCTGATCAGGTCAGATGTTCCTGATTTGCATGACCATAGCAAAGGTCCTGCTTGCCACTTAGATTTGAACATGCTACATGTTCTCCCCCAAATTTCTCATTCATATATTAATTTCTCAGTAATCCTGGGGTAATCAGGGTTTGATTCCCAGTGAGGGAGCTAGATCCCATATGCCAAAATAGAGTTTGCATGCCACAACTAAGACCCATCCCAGCCAAATAAATAAATACACATGTATTTTTAAAATCCAGCTCTTACTCCTGGATTTTCTCTCCATGGATAACATCTCCAGAGTCATGCTAAATTTCTTCTTACTCCTCACTCTTTGAGGCTCTGAGGCTTAAGTTCCATCAACTGGTATCTCTCTTGGTATCTCATATGCATCTCTCCCTCTCTGCTACCACAGCCTCATCTGAGGTTCATTATCTTCTCTGTCTCAGACCCACTGACCATCTCACAAATGGTCTCCATACCCCTGGTGTGTCCCTCTTCAACGTCTCTGTCTTGTTTAGGTTCCTCGGAAGTACATCCAGAGACAAGGATTGAAGGGCAAGTAGCTTGTTTGGGAGGTGAACGCAGGAAACATCAGTAGGGCAATAGTTTTAACCCACAGGGAATGACAATTTAGTCCCCTAGGGATATCTGTCCAAATACTGAGATATTTATGGTTGTTACAGTTTTGGGGAGAGGTGGTTCAATGAGCTCTAGTGGATAGACATCAGGGATGTTGCTAAGCATTCAACAAGGTATAGGATACTCCCTGCCCCCCACCCTTGACACACACACAACAAAAATAACAAAGTATTAGTCAGCTCTAAATGCCAGTAATAGCCACAGTGAGAAACCTTGCAGTAGAGAAGTATAAAAGTGACACGGGGAAGAGAAAGAAGCCAAATAAAGGTACATTATCAAGCTAGTCGGCACTGTGGACAGCCATAGCTTAGTTCTCCTACTTTAGGAGATAGAGCAGACCACATACCTCAGAGTGATCCCACTCAAGGGCCGTGGGGACTAGAGTGTTTAAACAACATCCTCTGTAAGTTGGCAGAGGTTGCCGCAGCAGCGGAGCTGTGACTTGACTAGTGAGCCTATACTTCTAGTGTGCTGTACACAGGAGCAGACAAAGAATAGGCTTCCATCATGCAGAGAAGACCACCAGGCAGTTGGGGGAATGTCTCCAACGGTAAATTCCCAAGTATACGGGTGGAACAGCATCGGCTAAACATCCTTCACACATATGCCAGGGGAATGAATCTAGAGCTTAATAAGATCATTCTTTCATTGGTTTTCCAACATTTTGAAGACAAAAGCCATGTTTCATAAGATGGTATACTTCATGATTGAGCCCTCTCCATCCCATTGGCCCTGAATCCTCTCTATCAAACAGAATTGGACTGTCTAACTCTAGGATTCACATTGGACTTGGCTCTAGAACATTGATTCTCAACTTGGATGCACATTGGAATTAGTGGGCCTTAAAGAAATACTTCTCATGGGACACTACTAGAGATTCTGATGCAACTGACCTGGGGAATGACCTGAACACTGGCATCCTTTACAGCTCCTCTGATAATTCCAAAGTGAAGTGCAGCCAAGGGTTAGAAACAAATACTAGAATACCATTTTCTGCAGACCAGACTGTCTTATTCATCTTTGTTTTCTCCCCCATGACCTTCCACAGAGTGAGTCCCATAACAGATGCACAACTGATGCCTGTTGAATTAATATAACAGAGTCAGAGAGACAAGGCTCATGTAAAGAAGGGCAAAGCTCAGAATCAACACTGGTTGAACGGCTCCTATGATGATGAGCACTTTACTTGTGTTAGTACTTTTATTCCTTGCAGCAGATGTGTCAGATAGGTGTTATTCTGATTTATTTTTTTCAGAGGGGAAAACTGGTATTCAGAAAAGTTAACTTGACTCATTCAAGATCCAAGAGCAGAGGCTTGACTCAACCACTGACTGCCCTGGCTCCAAAGACCAGATCATTTTCAGTACACAACCCTGTCTCAAATAGGAAACAGGAAGTGGGAATCCTTTAAGAGTGTGTGAGTCCTTTCCTATTACAAAGATCTGAAAGGGGTTCCAAGGAGACTCCTGGAAGGAGCAGAAGGCCCTCATGGTTCTGCTACCACACAGCACTCCCACTGACACCCTATATATTTGAAAGTTCAGATTACATATTGAGCACCAGTGCCACGGTAGGCAATGGGAAGTCAGAAACCGTCTCCAAAAGCAGCCAATTTAGCATTACTGAGGTATGACCACAGGATCTTTATCAGTGAAACCCAGGTCTTTTTGTGCAGTTGCTTTCTTGTGGTTTGGGCCATGGTGAATGCTTGGTTGGCCCAGTAAGCAAGTAGAAGTCTCTCAGTCATGTCCAACTCTTTGTGACCTAATGGACTGTAGCCCGCCAGGTCCCTCATCCATGGAATTTTCCAGGCAAGAATACTAGAGTGGGTTGCCATTCCCTTCTCCAGGATATCTTCCCGACCCAGGGATTAAACCCATATCTCCTGCGTTGCAGGCATATTCTTTACAATCTGAGCCACCAGGAAGCCCCAGTAAGCAAGAGAGAAGGCAAATAACTCTATAGCTTCAAGCCTGTGAATGAAAAATAATACAAGTAAATGCATCACCAACAAGAAATAAGTTTGCAATGACTGACAAGTAGGCTGAGAGAATGCCTAAATGAACAGGTGCTATTTCCATTTTGGAATATCAACAGTTTAAAACATAAAAGCAAAAGAAGAATGGAACTGGCGGAATCAACCTACCTGACTTTAGGCTAT
>ML663464.1:575060-597339 GCA_007570785.1 Antilocapra americana
ATGGGAGAAGGGCATTGAAGCATGTTAATTGTCATGTGTCTAATCAATCGCCAGCCCAGGATTGATGCTCGGGACTGGTGCAGCGAGATTTCCCGGGGGGGAGGGAGGAGGGAGGGGGGACCCGGAGGGGAAGCATATGTAAACCCATGGTGATATCATAACAATGTATGGCTAAAACAATAATTAAAAAAATAAAAAAAATTAATAAAAAAAAAAAAACATAAAAGCACAATGGAGACTGTTATGCCTCAGCCTCTTCCCATTCTAGAAAAGATGACAAAGGAAAAAAGCTAGTCTACATCCATGCAATCCATCTACAGAAGGTTTCTACCAGTCTTGGCATTAACTTTCCCCCCATCACCTTCCAGAAGAATTCATATATATGGACAAGGCTTGAGGAGCATGGTGCAAGTCAAAAATATAAACTCTAAGTATACTCACTGGGTTACAAACTTCCCAACCATTGTTCAGTACATTTTGTAAGCAAGGCAAACGATGGTGAGAACATGTTGTCTTTGGGTTCAGAGACTGAAAAATATTGTGATGTACAAATGCTCCCACTTTAAACAACATAAACACAGCCTGGCTATTAAGTTTAATACTAGAAAGCACTGCTGTACCTTTAAACACAGAGATTTCTCCCCACTTACACTGCTTAGCTTTTCTTTCTACAAAGTCAGGGAAACAAAGACTTGACAACTTTGACAGGGACTCAGAAATGCTACATTCCATCTCTAAATTTCTATGTCTCTTGACTTGCTGACAACCTTTTGATGATGTGTGAAGTATCAAATCTGAAATGCATGGCGGATTTCAAAAATGCAGGGATGCTCTCAAGTTAGCCCACATTCAGGGGAATCTGTCTGTCTGAGGCTGCAAGGGCAACTGGATTTGTATGTGTAATTTGATAATGTTGTGTTTCAGAAAGAGACACCTATAAAGCTTTGTGTCATGACATTGTCCTCTCAATGAAATGAGAAATACAGTGTTAAAAAACCAGAATATAAAAAAGAATGTGTGTGTGTATATATACATGGAGAACTAAATGACATTCCTGTACAGAAGAAATTAACACAGCATTGTAAATTAACCATACCTCAATTAAAAAAAATTAACAACACAGCTGAGGAAATGTTAACATTCAGGTCAAGGCATAACCATGTGTCCAAATTCAGCATTAATTTGTACATCACAAAATCCTCAAGTCTAAGGTTAACTACCCTGTGCTTGCTGGCCCACTGTGTCTCCTGAAATACAAAGGATCCAGGCACAGTAATCAGTATGTGTCAGCTCTCTGATACGGCTTTCAGTGAAGACCAAACTCTACCCATGTCTCTAGTTATGTCTATTTATGGTGCCAAAATCCAAAGACAAAAATGCTGTAAACAAGCTGTTGAGTCTCTCCCAGCAAAAACGGAACACAGAGGACATTTATTACAACAGATATGAATAAATCACTCTTCCAACTGTCTCAGGTAGGCAAGCCAAAAAACGCTTCACTCTCCAGTACTAAAATATCTGTTAGGAGGGAATTTTTTCTCATTTTCCCAATCTGTATTTTCCATGTACTCTTTCACTGAAAGAAAATATATGTGGGAGGTAAGAATAGTGATCAGTCATAAAGTTTAAAGGAATACTTATGTCAGAAAACTCTCAGCATTAGAATCCTTAGTAGAGTTTAGAGCCAAATCTTTGAAAATTAAATTTTGTAAGGAAAATGTGAGTATGAATATAATAACCATTCTGTTCATCCGTGACACTGTTTAAATCAAAAAACGGATGTTTCCAACCAGACAGATTTTAGAGGAAAGAAAACAAAAGACTCCAGGTTGGTCATTTGGAACACAAAACTGGTAAGAGAAGGAAAACTGAGAGTCAGGGTAGTACTTCGAAAAAGAGGCTGGGAAGAAAGCAAGATGCCCCATGGATGCCATTATCCGACCTGAGAATTCTGTGGTAAGGACCAGGCTCCCCTTTCCCAAGACTCACATCATCTCACTCCTGGCGTCTCCTCCAACTCTTGTTCTCCTTCTTATTTGGCAACTCTTTATCCAATCTCCCTGGCAGGAAGCCTAGCTCTGTCTTATCACAGTTTATGAGTCCTCTCAGGACCTAAGCTTATGAGACGCATCTTTCTTCCTATCCCCTCACCCCTTTCCACAGGACGCAGCTGCTCAAAAGAGCAAGGCTGCCCAAGGAGATAAGGAACAGACATGAAAAAGGAAGGGCTAAGCTGGGCTGGGAGCACAGTGGCCTCTGTTCACTGCCATCCACTAGGACACCTGCCCGCAGTGTCATCCAGGCCCCACGTGAAATCTGTAAGACACACTTGATACCACTGGTCTGTCTCCAGGTCTGCACCTGGTAGTGAGGAAGAGTTTCCCTTGGAAAATTTTACTGATGGCTTTATTTCTTTGTTGGCTTTTTACTGGGGTGTAACAGCACCCCCTGATGGCTCAAACAGTAAAGAGTCTGCCTGAAACGCAGGAGACCCAGGTTCGATTCCTGGGTCAGGAAGATCCCCTGGAGAAGGGAATGGCAACCCACTCCAATATTCCTGCCTGGAGTATCCCATGGACAGAGGGCTACAGTCCATGGGGTCGCAGAGTCAGACACAACTGAGCAACTGAGCATGCACACCTGCAACAGTACAAAAACACTAGCTGGGAAAAGTGTACAAAAATGTTTCCTTCAATGGTTTATACCAATGTATACACCGTGTGACCACAACCTAGATCAAGTTCTTCCCGTGCCCCACAAGGCTCCTTCATGACCCCACATCAATACACCCTTCGTTCCCCAGAGCAGGAACCACTATTCTGACTGCCCTCATCAAAGCTTATTCCAGCCTCGTCTTGAACATCATGTACAGCTTGCACCCTCTGTCAGACTTCTTTCATTCACCATAACACATGGGAGAGTTATCCATGTAGTCGCATATACCAGCAGTTCTTTTTCCATTGCTGTGGAGCTCTCTATTCTATGAACACAGCAAAATTTATTTTCCATTTCTACTCCTGATGGACATTTGTGTCATTTTCAAGTTGGTGCTATTATAAATGAAGCTGTCACGAACTTTCTTGACCATGGTTTTTATGATTTTTGTCTTGTTGATGGCAGAAACATCCATTTCCTCAGGGATATACCTGGGGGTGTAAAATTGCTGGATCATAGGATTGGCATTTGTTTACAGTTCGTAGACACCACAGGACTCCATTTTGAGAAGTTCAAATAACCTTTGTAGCAAAAGGTTAAATCTCTTCACAAACCCTGGGTCAACTGGCTTCATAACGCTTCTGCCAACAGTAACGACTTAGTTACAGAGAAACCTATTGAATAGAAGCCAGACAAAAGTGTCATGTTTCTTCCAGAAACTAAGCTCTGCTTATTGGCCACCAATGGCACACATCTATAGGTTTATCCCCAAGGAGAAAAATGAGAATCTTAAGCATTGGAGATTTTATTCTCCCCAAGTTGCAATCTAATTATGCAGCATACCAAGCCTGTAAACAAGCTTCAGCTACTTGCCCGTTCACCAAGACATTTAATTAGCTGTTTCTGTTCTCATTGCCCCAGTCCCTCTGGAGATACAGAGGTAATAAAATAAATGAATTAAACATTTTTTAATATTCACTTGGCAAAATGTGTCATTTGGTCTGTAATTAAGTGAATGGTTATATCTGAGACAGGCTAGCTTATACATATTTAAATTCTCCCCCCGATCAATTGTGTTGTTGCAGTATAGAGTACAGAATTTTCACACAGTGGACACTGGTCTCATGATTACTTACTTGCTTTAAGTTTCTGTAATTCTATGTGGCATTGTAGCAGGAAGGAAGAAAAGATAAAAGGAAGAACGGTAAAGAGAAAGAAGGGGTAAGATAGCAATTTTACACTCACATTCCAATCCAGGTTGCTTCCAACCCCAGCCTTCACTGTATCAGTGTCATGACCCACACATGATCACAAAGGTTGAAAAGACCGAGTTTGCCATTGCAAATATCCGCTATCTTTCAAAAGTTCCCTTTATGGCCACTTTCTTTTTACAAGACCTACGCTAGCACCTGTTTTTGTTAACTTAAAGAAATCCAAAGAGGAGTCTCGCTTTTAGGAGAAAAGACAAAAAGTGAAAACAGTGCTCCACATTTGTTTTACAAGGAGCAGGTTACAAAGGAAGCAAGCATACCCAGTGGTGACAGTGTCCCCACCAAGCTTCTTCTCAGGACCTGCACTCAGCATCTCAGGAGCCAGTCACGAAGCCTTCACCCGGCGCTGTGAGCACCTGGGCTTTACTTCAATTTATTTGGTGCATCCCTTAGTGAGATGTGTCCTAAGGCCATTGCTTCCTGAAAGTCTTCATAGGAACACTCTACTTTCAAATAGCAGGGGAAACCTGCAATCAACCTTGTTCTCAGGAATCTCAATGGTTTTTGACATATTGTGAGCAGAATCACCTCCCTATGAATTCTAAAAATATTGCTAGATGGATGTTATCTCAAAATACAGAAGACAGACATCAATAGATCAGACAAATACTCCAATGACTTAAATCCTACCTATCCACCCAGGGGAAAGTGAAGAAATATTTCTATGTAGCAGTGGTGTTGATTTTTGCTGGCTTATACTATTCAGTATGTGCAGAAATACAGGAAGCTGACAGAGATAAGAGCTGCAAATCATGTAATAAAAAGCGATGTTCTAGAAGCTGTGTCAATTTCATAAGCCAAACAACAGGAAATACTATAAGCCAGGTGATTGATTATTAGAGTGGGTCTGCTTAAGGTGGAATACAAGAAAAAAATATGTCAAATCATAGGGCTCAGAAAGACTTTAGGCATCATCAGAGATGAGAAAATTCTTGACAGAAAGGTGAAATAACTTGCCTAAAAGAACAGGAAGAAGAAAATTAATAAGAATTGAGTGGCTAGGGACTTCCCTTGTGGTCCAGTGGCTAAAGCTTTGCACTCCCAATGCAGGCAGCCCAGGTTCGATACTTGGACAAGAACTAGATCCCAAATGCCACATTTAAGAGTTCTCATGTCACAACTAAAGATTCTGCATGTTGCAACTAAGACTCAGCTCAGCCAAAGACATAAATAAAAAAAATACTTTTTAAAAAAGGAATTGAGAGGCTATAATGGCCATTATATATCACACATAATACATGCTAACTATGTCCACATATATGTGCTTGTGTGTAGCTGGGTGTGTGTGTCCTGCTCTACAGATATGATTATTCCAAGCTTACAAACTAGGAAACAGTTAATAGCAGTTACCTCTGTGAATGGGTGGCAGGTGTGGGATGTATAATACCAATTTTCACTTAATAAATCTATTTATCTCAAATTAGTTTTTAAAGATGATTGCTTGAGGACAGTAATAATGTATTATTTTTAACTTAAAAATTTAAGAGTCTGAAAGAAAGATAAACATCCCAACTCCATAAAAAATCATTAAATCTGACCATTACAAAACTCTTCTGTGTGGGAAAATCACCAACAAAAGACAATTTTGTTGAGGATTTTTGCATCTATACACAGATATACTGTCCTGTAATTTTCTTTATTTATAGTATCTTTGTCTGGCATTGGTATTGGGGTAACTGTGGCCTCATAGAATGAATCTGGGAAGTGTTCCTTCCTCTTCATTGTTTTGAATAGTTTGAGAAGGATGGGCTTCTCTTGTGGCTCAGCTGGTAAGAATCTGCCTGCAATGTGGGAGACCTGTGTTCGATCCCTGGGATGGGAAGATCCCTGGAGAAGGGAAATGCTACCCACTCCAGTATTCTGGCCTGGAGAATTCCATGGACTGTATAGTCCATGGGGTTGCAAAGAGTTGGATAGACTGAGTGACTTGCACTGCACTTGAGGAGGATACATAAGAATTCTTCTTTGTATGTTTGGTAGGATTCGCCTGTGAAGCGATCTGCTCCTGAACTTTTGTTTGCTGAGGGTTTTTTTTTTAATTAAAAATTCAATTTCACTACTAGTGATCAGACTGTGCAGGTTGTCTATTTCTAACTGACCCAGTCCTGAAAAGGTTGCATATTCTATAAATGTATTTGTTTCTTCTAGGTTGACCAATGTGCTGGCATATAACTGTTTGTAGTATTCCCATGATTCTTTTTGCATCTCTGCAAAATTGGTTGTTATTTCTCCTCTTTCATTCCTTATTTTATTTGGGCCCTCTCTCTTTTCTTCTTGATGAGCTTGGCAAGAGGTTTATCAGTCTCGTTTATCGTGAAAACAAAACAAAACAGCTCCTGCTTTCACTAAACTATTTTTTTTTCCTATTTTGGGGGGCTGTCTGTATTGTATTTATTTCCTCTCTGATCTTTGTTACTTCCTTCCTTTTGCTGACTTTGGGCTTTGTCTGTTCTTTGTCTAATTCCTTTAGATGGTAGGTTAGATTGTTTGAGGTTTTTCTTGGTTCTTGAGGAAGGCCTGTATTGCCCTCTTAGAACTGCTTTTGCTGCATCTCATAGATTTTGGAAAGCTGTGCTTCCATTTTTATTTTCCTTGATGTAGTTTCAGAGTTCCTCTTGATTTCTTCATGGACTTATTGGTCTTTTAATAACATGTTGTTTAGCCTCCACATGTTTGTGCTTTTCTCATTTTTATTCCTGTAACTGATTTCTAGTTTCATATCAGTGTGGTCAGGAAAAATGCTTGATACAATTTCTGTCCTCTTAAATATCTTGAGACTTGTTTTGTGGCCTACTGCATGACTTATCCTGGAGAACATCTCAGGTGCACTTAAAAAGAATGTGAATCCAGCTGTGTTTGCATGGACTGTCCTATAGATATCTATTAAGTCCAAATGGTGGTGTGTTAAAGTCTCCGACTATTATTGTATTAATATTACTGCTAACATGGTCAATATTTTATTGCAATATTTTAAAAATAAATTCCAAAAAGTTCATGATGAAAAAATATCAAAATTTTAAATAAAGAGAGGCTGTTGTTTCATGACCTGTAATATTGGGCAATATTGTTTCTAAAGCCTTGGAAGACAAAGATAGTATCTCCCTCTAGAACAGGTGGCAAGCTTGCTTGCTGTCCAATATCATAAAGACAATGTCTATATCTGTATTTCTCCAAAGAAGATATATAGATGGCTAACAAGCACATGAAAAGATACTCAACATCACTCATTGTTAGAGAAATGCAAATCAAAACTACAATGAGATAGTAGTAGTTGGCCACCTCTACTGATGTCCACTTCACATCAGTCAGAATGGCCATCATCAAAAAGTCTAAACAATAATGCTAGAGAGGGTGTGGTGAAAAGGGAATGCTCTTGCACTGTTGGTGGGAATGTAAACTGATGCAGCCACTATGGAAGACAGTATGGAGATTTCTTAAAAAGCTAAGAATAAAACCACCGTATGACCCAGCAGTCCAACTCCTAGCCATATACAGTGAGAAAACCTAAATTGAAAAAGACTAATGTACCTCAATGTTCACTGAAGCACTATTTACAGTAGCTAGAACATGGAAGCAACCTTGGTGTCCACTGACAGATGAATGGATAAAGAAGCTGTGGTACATATATACAATGGGATACTACTCAGCCATAAGAAGGAACACATTTGAATCAGTTCTAATGAGGTGGACAAACCTAGAGCCTATTACACAGAGTGAAGTAATTCAGAAAGAGAAATATAAATATCGTATAGTGACACATATATATGGAATCTAAAAAGATGACACTGATAAATTTATTTTCAGGGCAGCAATGGAAAAACAGACATAGAGAACAGACCTATGGATATGGGGGGACAGGAGGAGGGAGAAGGGGAGATGTATGGAGAGGGTAACGTAGAAATTTACAATACCATATGTAAAATAGATAGCCAATGGGAATTTGCTGTATGACTCAGGGAACTCAAACAGGGGCTCTATGACAATCTAGAAGGGTGGGATGGGGAGGGAGATGGGAGGGAGGGGGCATGGCTTTACCTATGGCTGATTCTTGTTGATGCATGACAGAAAACCACAAAATTATATAAAGGATAATTATCCTTCAGTTAAAAAATTTAAAACAAAAGATAATGTCTACATCTGGAGCAAAGTTCATGCAGGTTTCCTTGTAGCCCATTATACAAGGTATTTTCATTTCCTAAGATTGCAGTTCTTCAGCTGTGACACAAACCTACTTTGTGTGAAGCATCCACCTGGGCCACATGTCACCTTTGTGGGACTTGGCAGGCAAGGGAAAGTGGCACAAACATGAATCTCATGCTTCTTGTTGTGCTGTGAGTAATAAAGATATTTGTCTCTGACTAGGGTATTCCATGTCTTCTGATTGTATCCAGGAAACCCACACTTACTGCTGGCTGCTAGTCGGGCAAAAATTATAGACTCTGTAGTTCGTGACAAGAAGAATGTTTCTTTTCTCCCATTTCAGGAAAAAGGAATAGTTCAAGTAGACATTTGGGGTTCTGAGAGAAGCAAAAGCCTGTGTTAACTTCAAAGGTAGAGTATACAAAGAGAAATAGCTAAAGACAGAGAAGGGGAATGAAGCTGGATCTTAGAGTCTTATGTGCCATGCAAATGATTTGAACTTTGGTCCATGGGCTTCATGCAGCCAGTAGAATGTTTTAAGCCAAAATACAACAGTTTCACATTTGTTTGTTATAAAGATCACTCAGTGGCAAAGTGAGGTGTTGACAGAAGTCAGGAGAAACCATTAGGAAGCTGCTGAAATAGTAATAAAAATAATAATAATTAAAAATGCAAACATGTATTAGTCCCTAAGTGCCAGACACTGTGCAGGATTCCCAGCTATTATTATATTCTTTATTCCAGTTAGAAACTATTATCTAGATTTTATACATGAGGGAAAAGAAGTATACAGAAGTAAATTAACTTGTTCAAGCAAATGGCAGAAACTATATTGAGACTTGAGCTATGTGCCTCCTGATTCTAAGTTCTTAAACACAATCTGAATAGAGGTTTAATTAAATATACTCAACTACTGACATTTAAATTCTTATGTTGTGATCTTCTGTCCAATATGGACAGAATCTCTTTATATCCCACTGAATGTTTATGTCTGCCTACACTGACCCTGTAAGTTCTAGCTGCCTTTGGTCCATACTACCTTTCAAGTAAATTTTGCCATCATTATTTTACCTCCTTCAAAAACATTACCTTGTTGTCTAATGGGTTAAATTCCCTGTAGTTTGATTCCTGTCCACGTTGAATCAAATTCCCAACATCTATTTTTATAACTTTATTGGCCTTCCTAGTGTGGGGAAACTTTCTAATTGGGTATCAGTGTAAAATTTAATGAGCCTGCTGTTTATTCTCTCTTCCAGGCCATTAATGAAGACTTAAAATTCCCTCTTTTTCTGTGCCATCAGGTGTTACAAATTAATGCAATCTTCAAAATGCTGGGAGATTCTATTTTTATTGAGAAATGTAAGTAGAAAATGCCAATTAGACATGCCTGTAAAAGATTACCAAACCTAATACATATTGATTGCTTCATATGGATTGTTCTATTAATAAGTGATATCAATCATTCTTACATAATCTGAAATTCCTAGCATAATATAAATGTGAAATGATTTATAATTCATTTCATTTTTGTCAACTCATTATGATTTATTACTTTTATTATTATTTTTAATACAAAAGGAAGTTTCCATGATATAGAACAACATACCATAATAAGAAACAAAATGATGAGGAAGGAAAATTAGATGGAGCTACTCAAATCTTCATGGAAGAAAATATCAAACTATTTTATAAATACATAACTTCATTTTCTACTTAATGGTTAGGACTGTAAACTATTAGTTTGAGAAATTGGACTATTTGATATTGGTAGATATTTACACTTCTTTTGTAATGGCTTTATTTAGTTTCAACTCACATGCCATACAATTCACTTCCTTAAACCCTACACATTTTAATTACCTCTGGATCCCCACATCTCCTTCAGACCTAGCTAATCACTAACTACTTTCTGCCTCTATGACTTTCTTCTATGACTGGCTTCTTTCGCTTAGCATAATATTTTCAAGGTTAATCCATGTTGTAGCATGTATCCCTATTTCATTTCTTTTTGTAGCCAGATAATATCCCATTGTATGAATGTGCTACATTTTGTTCATTCATTCATCAGTTGATAGACATTTGGATATTTTTCACTTCTTGGCTATCATGACTAATAGTACTATGAACAATTGTGGACAAATTTTTATGTAGATGTGTTTTCATTTCTCTTGGATGTAAATATATATATAGGAATGGGACAGCTGAGTTAAATGACAAATCTGTATTTAACTTTTTGAATGAATACCATATTGTTTTCCATAGAGGCTGCACCATTTTACAGTCCCACCAGCATTGTATAAAAAGGTTTCAATCTTTCCACATCTGTGCCAACAATTGATTTTTTTATCATACACATCCTAGTAGGTATGAAGTGGTATCTAATTGTGGTTTGATTTCCATTTCTCTAATGATTACTGATACTGTGCTTCTTTTCATGTTCTTGGCCAATTGTATACTTTCTATTCAGATCCATATGCCCATGTTTAACTGGGCTGTCTTATTATTATTGAGTTGTAAGAGTTCTTTATATATTCTAGATACACGTCCTTTATCAGAAATGTGCTTTGCAAATAATATATCCCATTCTGTGGGTTGTCTTTTGACTTTCTTAGCAGTGCCCTTTAAAGCATTAAAGTTAATGAAGTCTAATTTGTCTTATTTTTCTTTTGCTGTTTGTGCTTTTGGCATTAAGAATTAATTGCCAAATTTAAGATCACAAAGATTTACTTCTATGTATTCTTCCAAGAATTTTTATAGTTTTTGCTCTTACATTTAGGTCTTTGGTCCAATTAATTTTTAATATGGTAGGGGTCCAACCTCATTCAGTTACATGTAACATCCTTGAAAAAAATCACAACACCTACATATTTACTTTTAAAGTAACCTAGCTATACATTTGTTTCATTTCAGTCCATAAACTTTTCTTTCACCTTTATTTCTGGAGACATTACTTCTATTTTTCTTTCCTTCTTCACTTGTGGCTCTTTGAGGAAGGCATGATCATGATACATAATTATCCTTAGTCAAACAAAACATTTCATTTCTTCAATTGCAATGATTAGTTCAGGAATAGGCATGTGACTCAAATTATACCACTAATCCCAGTCAGAGGCAATCCTCAGACTTGGTGGGAGCTATGGAAAAAATCTTTTCCTTTGGATTTGAACCCAGGGTTATGAAGACCTGGAGTTTTTGACTGCCACAAGGACTCTAGAAATGAAGCCAACACACAAAAAAAGTGTAGACCCAAGGGAAAGAGAGAAAGTAAGTTCTAACAATATGACTTGAATTCCTGGGTTAATCTTTTCCTAGTGCAAGTTCTCTGAAATTTTCAGTTAGATGACTAATAGGTTTCTTCTTAGGCTTATACCACTTTGAGTTGGGTTTTCACCTCTTACAGAAAAAGAGTCCTAACTAATATGTAAGCCAAGTGGCCTTTTAAACACAGAGAAGAGAGATGTTTTATCCATTGCTCCTTCCCAATAATAAAGCCAGCTGAAAATTTCAGGGGCTTCACATGTCCCTTAATGGAAAGAATATAGGCAGGCACCACATATATTCAGAATAACCATGACTCAAGATCCTTAGATGAAAGCCAATTAACGATCCTTTAAATTAAAGAGTGGAATTTTGGTTTTCAATGCCAGGTTGTATTTGTGTATCTTGCAGAGTGTCTACCACACGATACACTCTTGATAAAGATAATGGATGGGTAAATTAATTGAAAAGTGTCCTTTCTCCTTGCAAAGTCTTGGTACTAATCCCATCCAGTTCTTCCCAGGAACACGACCCTGGGTATGGCCCCATTTGGGCTGTATTAATCAGTTATTGCTGCCTAGCAAACAACCACACTCATGCGTATGTGTATTGGCTGTGTTTAGGTGCTATCTTTTGGCTTCTAATAGGCTGTTCTGCTTCAAGCTGTAGATCCAGCCAGGCTTGCCTTTCTGTGGGCTGGGCTCTGTTCTGCTCAATGTGTCTCATCCTTTATCCCAGGACTAAAAGTTACCAACTTCCCAGGGGAAGCTTTTCTCATGGTGACAGCAGATACACAAGCATGCATGTCCAACCTCCATGTATGCTTAAACACTTTGCTTGCACCATGCTTGCTAACATCTCATTGGCCAAAGTAAGTTACAAGACTGAACACAACATCAATAGAATAGGTAGATGTATTCCCCTAGCAGAGATGGGGAAAAGGAAGAGTATGTTATGAACAGAAATTCTACTATAGTGTGGAGAACCATATTCATGTCAAGATTTAGACAGTTCTTTTTTTTCTGGGAAAAAACCCACCATTGATTATTTTAATTATTTTATTCATTTATTTATTCAATTATTTAAAAATCAATCTATTAAATATCTACTAATGCTGTATGTTTTAAACAGGAGGGCTGAAAGAACTTCTCAGAATAAATCTACACCTATATTCCAAGGCTGACCTTTTTTCTCAAGGACAGCTCCAACACAGCCTGTACCATCCTCTCCTGGACAATGATTCAGCAGCCTGATGACCCTCAAGGAGGAATACAAGAAAAGCAGGGAGAAACATGGCTGGGATGACAACACACTTTGTTTCCCCATCATTGTACATCTGAATTATCCCCGTGTTGACAAAGCACTACCTAAATTCCAAACTAAGCCCTCATTGTGTTCACTGGTGCTGCCAACATAATCCAGTGTGGCTCCTTTGTGTTCCACAATAAAGAAAGGCTTCCATAAATCCACCCGTTTGCAAGGGGAAGCTGCAAGAGCAGATGCACAGCCTGGGATGGCTTCCAAGAGTTGACAGTGCTGGGTTGGCAGCAACTTTTGCTGCCACCTGGAGAGGTCCACCTGCACAGATGCAGTTGCCTGTTCCCCAACGTCTTAACCACTATTCATGTCCCCTGAGGCACAGAGGTTTGACTCGTCCACTTAGCAATTCATCCTACAAATCTCGCCTTTGCCATGAAGACTGAAGTCTCCAAATTATGTGCCACTAACTACGTGCTTGTGAGGGCCAACTGTCAAAATGTCAGGCATTGAGAGTTGTTAAATGTAGCCTACATTTGAAATTAAGTTATATAAACTTACAATTAAACTATTTTAAACGCAAAAGTAATATTCAAAACTCATCGCATTCTAATCATTAAGTACATGGTATGATCATGCTCTTGGGGTCCAGTACACCTGTATGGTGGAAATACCATATAATGGAGGGGTGGGTACTGGACCTATTGCTTCCTAATTTTTCAATCAATGACACTACACCAGTAGCTTCAAACACACCACAGTGGGAGTATTTACAAGAGAAACCAGATCTTTCCCCCTAGAGAACTGGTTAGTCGATGTTTTTTGTTGTTGTTGTTCAGTTAGTAAGTCATGTCCGACTCTTTGCGACCCCAAGAACTGCAGCACACCAGACTTCCCTGTCCTTCACCATCTCCCAGAGTTTGCTCAAACTCATGTCCATTGAGTCGGTGAGGCCATCCAACCATCTCATCCTCTGTCATCCCCTTCTCCTCCCACCTTCAATCTTCCCCACCATCAGGGTCTTTTCCAATGAGTCAGCTCTTCACATCAGGTGGCCAAAGTATTGGAGCTTCAGCTTAAAAACAGCCCTTCCAATGAATATTCAAGTCAGTGTTTACAAGTACATAACTAATGATCTCCATCATCTACTTCATTTAATAAAGGCATATTTCCACTTTACAAATATTAACCCCTTTTAATCTTCAGAACAAACCCATGAAACAGGTGCTATTGTTGACCTTACTTTGCTGAGGCAAAAAAAGGTTAAGTGACTTGCCCAAGCTCACAGAGCTACTAAGTGGGCATTCTGGTTTCAGGCTCCATGTCCTTAATCAGTGTCTGTGCAGCCCTTTCCTTTTGTGAAAAAAACCGTACACCCCAAGGAACACTGTACCTTCATCCAGAATTAGAGCCTGAGCTGTTTTCATCATCCCCAGCCTCCTTAATATGCTCACTCCTGGTTCCAGGCTCACTCCTTAATATGCTCACTCCTGTGGGAGCTAGTATCAACCTACAGAGTTCAAGGCCCAGATCCAGGAGTGGCCATCTGGGTTCCCATGTGCAGTGGAATTCCTCCATTACCTCTCTCTTCCTGTCCTCATCCCTTGATGTCACTCTAGTTTGTCAACATTGCTACTTTCTGTTACTTTCACTTACTAGCACTGTGATTCATGAAAAAATTTTAAAACTGTCAGAGTCTTAGTTTCTTCATCCAGACATTAGGGGTCAGAATGACTGGTAATATCCAGGCAAAAAGTTGGCTCTGCATCAGATGAATGTGAGCTGAATTTGAATGAGCCCTGCTTACCTTCACACCCTCTCCCCTTTTTAGCTTGTGCTGCAGGGATCCATCCTGCCAACTTCATCCTGCCTATAATGCTTTCTTGAGTCATCAGGAAAGTGATGGAGATCTGCTTCTAGGAAGGATTTCTTGGAGAGTAATAATTCCTGCTAAGATGCAGGACTGCTAGATGGGCCTACTTGATCAATTGCAAGCCTTGCTCCTAGCATGAATTCAATCCATTTTGGCTGCTTCAGTGGGGCCCCTGGGGCTTGGACACTATGGAAATGCAATTACTGACTTGCACTTATTTTAGCTCTCTGAGTTCCTGGCTGACCTCAGTCCGTTATCCCTACCTCTCCAAATGCCTTCTGCCACAAATCAGCCTCTTCCTTCCTCTTTGTGAAAAAACTGCCTGTGGGTCTTTCAAGGCTACAGAGCCTGTTTTTCTCACTGTGGGCTTTTAACCTCCAATTCAGGGCTCTTTCCCCCATTGGCCACAGACACAATGACTCTTGTGTTCAAACTTGGTAGCCCAGAGAAAGGTCTTGGAACAGTCAGAATTAGATGCTCAGCATGAACTATGCCAAATATATCAGGACTCAAGCAATTCAATTGCTCTACAGCACAAGTCAGCCAGATTTCTCCATGAAGGGAGATATTAACTATTAACTATTCCCCTCTCCTGCTGTAGTGGGAAAACAGCCACTACATGTAAACAAAAGGGAGTGCCTAGGTGCCAACTGAACTCTATGGACACTACAATATGAATTACATATGATGTTCACACACCACCAATACCATTCTTTTTTTTAGCTATCAAAAATACAAAACCATTCTTAGCTTGTGGACTAAAGCAAAATGAGCTGAGGGCCAGACTCCCCCTTTGGCTGTAGTTTGTTTATCCCTGCTCTTAAGGAAATCTTCTGTGGAACTAGAGTCTGGGGGATTAACCTCCCCTTTCCAGGTACCAGGCACTGAGATTTAACACGTATGGCTGAGTAAACCTATCTGGTGTCCGTATTCACTGGATGGCATCAGTTTGGGGCAAGTACTTCTCAAACAGCCCTTTTCAGTGTTCAAAAGCAGAGAAGGTAATTTTTTAACCACATCAGCTAACTATCCTTAAAATGTTTATAGAACAGAGATAGATTCACAGACATAGAGAGGAGACTTGTGATTAACAAGGAGGAGGGGCAGGGAGAGAGAAACGAGGAGTTCAGGGTTAACATATACACACTGCTATACATAAAATAGATAACCAACAAGGATATGTATAGCACAGGGAACAATATTAAATATCTTATAACCTATATGGAATCAGTTCAGTTCAGTTACTCAGTCATGTCCGACTCTATGTGACCCCACAGACTGCAGCACACCAGGCCTCCCTGAGTTTAATAAAACTCCTGGGCATTGAGTTGGTGATGCTATCCAACCATCTGATAATCTGTCGTCCCCTTCTCCTGGTGCCTTCAATCTTTACCAGCATCAGGGTCTTCTCAAATGAGTCAGTTTTTCGCATCAGATGGCCAAAGTATTGGAGTTTCAGCTTCAGCATTCATCCTTCAAATGAATACTCAGGACTGATTTCCTTTAGGATGGACTGTTTGGATCTCCTTGCAGTCCAAGGGACTCTCAAGAGTCTTCTGCAACACCACAGTTCAAAAGCATCAATTCTTTGGCACTCAGCTTTCTTTATAGTCCAACTCTCGCATCCATACATGACTACTGGAAAAACCATAGCTTTGACTAGATGGACTTTGGTTGGCAAAGTAATGTCTCTGCTTTTTAATATGCTGTCTAGGTTGGTCATAACTTTTTTTCCAAGGAGTAAGCATCTTTTAATTTCATGGCTGCAGTTACCATCTGCAGTGATTTTGGAGCCCAGAAAAATAAAGCCTGTCACTCTTTCTACTGTTTCCCCATCTATTTGCCATGAAATGATGGGGCTGGATGCCATGATCTTAGTTTTCTAAATTTTGAGCTTTAAGTCAACTCTTGCACTCTCCTCTTTCACTTTCATCAAGAGGCTCTTTAGTTCCTCTTCGCTTACTGCCATAAGGGTGGTGACATCTGCATATCTGAGGTTATTGTTATTTCTTCCAGCAATCTTGATTCCAGCTTGTGCCTCTTCCAGCCCAGCGTTTCTCATGATGTACTCTGCATATAAGTTAAATAAGCACGCTGGCAATACACAGCCTTGATGTACTCCTTTCCTTATTTGGAACCACGCTGATGTTCCATGTCCAGTTCTAACTGTTGCTTCCTGACCTGCATACAGGTTTTTCAAGAGACAGGTCAGGTGGTCTGGTATTCCTACCTCTTGCAGAATTTTCCACAGTTTGTTGTGATCCACACAGTCAGAGGCTTTGGCAGAGTCAATAAAGCAGACATAGATGTTTTTCTGGAACTCTCTTGTTTTTTCAATGATCCAACAGATGTTGGCAATTTGATCTCTGGTTCCTCTGCCTTTTCTAAATCCAGCTTGAACATATGGATGGAAGTTCACGGTTCACGTACTGTTGATGCCTGGCTTGGAGAATTTTGAAAATTACTTTACTAGCTTGTGAGATGAGTGCAATTGTGTGGTAGTTTGAGCATTCTTTGGCATTGCCCTTCTTTCAGATTGGAATGAAAACTGATCTTTTCCAGTCCTGGGGCCACTGCTGAGTTTTCCAGATTTGTTGACATATTGAGTGCAGCACTTTCACAGCATCATCTTTTAGGATTTGAAATAGCTCAACTGGAATTCCATCATCTCCACTAGCTTTGTTTGTAGTGATGCTTTCCTAAGGCCCACTTGACTTCAAATCCAGGATGTCTGGCTCTAGGTGAGTGATCTCACCATCACGATTATCTGGGTTGTGAAGATCTTTTTTGTATAGTTCTTCTGTGTATTCTTGCCACTTCTTAATATCTCCTGCTTCTGTTAGATCCATACCATTTCTGTCCTTTATTGAGCCCATCTTTGCATGAAATGTTCTCTTGTATCTCTAATTTTCTTGAAGAAATCTCTAGTCTTTCCCATTCTATTGCTTTCCTCTATTTCTTTGCACTGATCCCTGAGGTAGGCTTTCTTATCTCTCCCTGCTATTCCTTGAAACTTTGCATTCAAATGGGTATATCTTTCCTTTTATCCTTTGCTTTGTTCCTTCTCTTCTTTTCACAGATATTTGTAAAGCCTCCTCAGACAGCCATTTTGCTTTTTTGCATTTCTTTTTCTTGGGGGTGGTCTTAACCCCTGTCTCCTCTACAGTGTCACAAACCTCCATCCATAGTTCATCAGGCACTCTGTCTATCAGATCTAGTCCCTTAAATCTATTTCTCACTTCCACTGTATAATCATAAGGGATTTGATTTAGGTCATACCTGAATGGTCTAGTGGTTTTCCCTACTTTCTTCAATTTAAGTCTGAATTTGGCAATAAGGAGTTCTTGATCTGAGCCACAGTCACAGTCTATATGGAATAGAATTTGAAAAAGAACATATGTGTGTGTGTGTGTGTGTGTGACTGAATCACTTTGCTGTATACCTGAAACTAAGACAATATTGTAAATCAACTATACTACAATAAATAACTATTTTTCTTTAAAAAAAAAGATAGTTTAACTGGTTGGTTACTGACAAACTGTGATACTATTGATTCCCTAGGTGTCAAGCCTGAGACGGAGTTTTGAAGGAGAGTAGTTGATGGAGGAAAAGCTCTCAAGGGGAAGGGACTAATGGAGGCAGGATGGAGCAGGAGGTGGGGCAGGGACAGAGAGACAGTGCGGCCTTGGCTGGAGACTAGTTTCAATCCAATCCCATGGGAAGCTCTGGAGCATCAACAGCACTGCAGAGTCATGCACTCAAGGTGCCTAAATAGCACCTTAGAGGCCAGGGGACAGGCCTTTCGTGCCTCGTGCCAGTAAGCCATGAGCTGCAGACCCCAGGGTGGAGAGGGCCAGCTTAACTCACAGGCAAGGCAGCTGCCATTCAGCTGAGGACAAACATGCAGGTAAAGGGGTGGGAGCCCTAGCCCGGGAAGGCTTTCCTATCTCTCCTTGCTATTCTTTGGAACTCTGCATTCAGATGCTTATCTTTCTTTATTCTCCATTTAGATGACCACAAACTCTCCCTTTATTCCCCATAGACCATGAGACTACTTTTCTGAGAATGTGATATGGATCAATAGAGACCACAGAGCTGAGTTCTTGGGCTTAATCAATGGTCCTTTTTTATTTGGACAGTTGTAGATGCATGAGAAGTTAGAAGAAATAATTCAGGGAGATTCCTATGTACACTTCACCCATTTTCCCCAATGGCAATATTTTGTAAAACTGTAATGTAATATAACAATCAGGATACTGAAAGTTAAACAGTCGACTGATCTTAGTCAGATTTCCCCAGTTTCATAGTCACGCTGTGTATTAATTTTATACGACTGATCACAATAAAGGTCCACCACCACAGTCAAGATGCAGAATAGTTCCAACAACACAAGTGGACCACAGATCTAGATGTGAACCACAAAACTGTTAAACTTCTAAAGATAACAAAACAGAAAATCTGGATGACCTTGGGTTTGGCAATGACTTTTTCAGTCCATGGGGTGGCAAAGAGTCAGACACAACTGAACGACTTCACTTTCACTTTTATAGACACAGCACCAAAGGCATGATCCATCAATGAAATGATTGGCAAGCAGGATTTCATTCAAACTAAAAGTTTCTGCTCTGCACAAAACACTGTAAGAGAATGAGAAGACAAGCTATAGACTTGGGGGCTTCCTTGGTGGTCCAGTGGTTAAGAATCGCCTTGCAGTACAGGGGACATGGGTTCTGTCCTCGGTCTGGGAAGATGCTGTGGGGCAACTGAACCCATGGCCATAACTACTGCACAAGAGTCTATGCTCCACAACAAGAGAAACCATTGAAATGAGAAAGCCGCACACCGCAACTAGAGCAGCCCTTGCTCTCCATGATGGAGAACACCAGAGGGCAGCAGTGAAGACACAGCACAGTCAAAAACAAAGAAAGGTTTTGTAAAAGCTATAGACTGGGAGGAAACAGTTGCTGAAGACACATCTGATAAAGAGCTGTTCTCCAAATGTACAAAGTCTTAAAACTCAACAATGAAACAAACAACCTGGTTAAAAAATGGGCCAAGGACCTTAACAGACACCTCACTAGAGAAGACATATACATGTCAAACAAGCATATGAAAAGATGCTCCATGTCATGTCATCACAGGGAAGCACAAATCAAAACAAGGCAACTCTACTATACAGCTATCAGAATGGCCAAAATCCAGAAACTGACAACATCAGATGCTGGCATGGATGTGGAAAAACAGGAATTCTCATTTACAGCTGATGAGAATGCAAAGTGACACAGCCATTTTGGAAGACAGTTTGGCAGTTTCTTAGAAAACTAAACATAGTCCTTGGTATTTACCCAAAGGAGTTGAAAACTTATATCCATGCAAAATCCTGCACATGGATGTTTATAGCAGCTTTATCCATAACTGCCAAACCCTTGGAAGCAACCAAAATAATCTTTAGCAGTTCAATGGACAACTTAAGTGCAGAATATACAGACAGTGGAATATTATTCAGTGGTGAAAAAAATGAGCCATCGAGCCATGAAGAAATATGGCAGAAACTTAAATGCATATTAATAAGTGAAAGACACCAATCTGAAAATACAAAGCTATGTCAACAGTAAAATGATCAGCGGTTGCCAGCTGTTGGGGGAAGGGAAGCGTGAACCAGCAGAGCACAGAGGATTTTAGGGCAGTAATCACTGCATATGATACTATAATACTGGAGTCATGTCATCACACATTTGTCCAAACCCATGGAAATGTAATCTCTCTCTCCCTTCCCCTCTCTCTCCCCTATCAGAGTATACCTAGGGTTTCCTAGCACTGTTTCTCTCTGCTCATATATTTCAGAATTTTCTTTCTTGTCTTAGTTATCTTTGTTTCTTTGTGCTCAGAGCAATCCCTCCACAGACTCTAAATTTCCATGTTATCAGTTCAAGCCAGACCCAGAGAATTCTGATTCTCCTCTGAATCCTGATTCTCAGGTCCTATGACAGAGGATCTGGCTGCCATGGCTTGGAGTACATGTCATTCTCTAATAGTCAGCAGTCGCCAGTGGCTGGCAGGGGCAAGAAGGCACTTGTCATAGAGAACTGATATACCTGTCACCCTTGTGGGGTGGATCTTCATGGGCAGGCCAAATCTACCGTAAGCAGTCTACACAAAGCCAGAGCCTAATTGGGTCATTATGTGGCATTTTGTTAAACCATGATACTCTCTCCTCTAGTGGATTTAGACATTGAATTTCAAGTTGCAATGAGGACAGATTTCTGTTACATCTTACAGTGATAAAAACCAACATAGATACATTGTAATTACATTAGTCTTAGAATCTACCTTTACCCAGTTAGGGCCTTTGGGACAGTGGCAAGGATAGAGCAAAATGAGGTTAGGACAGCCCCACAATGTATCCTAACCCTCTAAATTATTGCCAGTCCATGTTTAGCCCCCAAATTCTGGGACATCTTTGGATGAGGATGGGGTAGTCCAGCTTCATTCACTTTCTTACAATTTGTAAAAGAAAAGAAATAGAGCTGGAGGAGGGCATCCAGAAACATTTGCTTCCTACTAACTAAGCTGTTATCCATGTATGAGTTTCCCAAATAAATAGATACGATGATGATGATGATGATGATGATGATGATGATAGTAATAATGATGACAAGGAGCAAACTAGACTAGATTTTGAAGGGGTCAGTAAAAAACCACACTGACTGGTATTGCTGTGTAATGTGTTAGATAGAAGTGGCTTCATTGAAGAAGTGACAGGCTTCTATAAATCATGAGTATGTTATATAAGTATATATATTTATATTATATAAATATATATATACGTATTTAAGGACCAGTCTACGGCTTCTTTTATATCATAAAAATGAAACAAAGACACTGAGAACTGACCACGAATTCAAACTCCAAAATAAAATTAATGTCAGTAAAAGTTTCTGGGCCTCTTCATTTTCCTTCCTAATATATGGATGAAAACATTTTTAGTGAGAGTTGCCAATTTTTAAAATTTGGTCTACTGGTATGTGGGTAAAAAGTATTACTTCTTATTCATTTTAATTTTCAGGTTCTATTTTTGGCCCTAATTTATATATTTTGACAAGAGAAATTTGTGGCTCGATTGGGGGAATTAAAGTAATTTTAATTTGATGGGACCCTAGGGAAGAAGACACTGCGGGTGAATGGTATTTTTTCAGAGTGTAGTTATCAGTGTTTATCTAAAAAGAAATGAGAAAATCAATCGTTTCTCTACAAGTAAATGGAAATAGATTTTGGGTGTATAATGAGGGTCAGGCAAAAGGCTTTTGGGTATAGATAGATGTAGGTGTTATTAGTTAAAATTGAGTCTTTCTTTTCAGTGTTTGCTATTTGGGAAGCTCAATAATAGCCCAATTATATCCCAAAGGGAAAGGCACAGTAAATTTCATTCCAATTGGATATTCTAAGTTCACTGCTGACTTTTAAAAGTAAAGGCCTTTCCATTCTTCTTTCTCAAGATTGCTTTGGCTATACGAGGTTTTTTGTATTTCCATACAAATTGAGAAATTATTTGTTCTAATTCTTTGAAAAAGACCTCTGGTAGCTTGATAGGAATTGCATTGAATCTATAGATTGCTTTGGGTAGTATACTCATTTTCACTATGTTGATTCTTCCAATCCACGAACACGGCACATTTCTCCATCTGTTTGTGTCCTCCTTGATTTCTTTCATCAGTGTTTTATAGTTTTCTATATACAAGTCTTTTGATTCTTTAGGTAGAAATACTCCTAAGTATTTCATTCTTTTTGTTTCGATGGTGAATGGAATTGTTTCCTTAATTTCTCT
>ML663464.1:602339-619611 GCA_007570785.1 Antilocapra americana
GGGAGGGAGGAGGGAGGGGGGTTCCGGAGGGGAAGCATATGTAAACCCATGGTGATATCATGACAATGTATGGCAAAAACAATTAAAAAAATAAATTAATTAATTAAAAAAAAAGAGTATAAGAGGGGCTGGGCTGTCAACAGGGCGGGGATGTTGGGGGGGGTGTGTCAGGGGAGGGGACAGGGCCACTCACTCTCGGAGCCGTGCACGAAGACGCCATGCATGAAGACCAGGTGCGCGTGGGAGACCTGGCTCATGAGGCTGGCTGTCTCGTAGAAGGCCTGAGGGGGTGGGGTAGGTTAGGGGGCCACAGACCCCTTCATCCTGCCCCCTACCCCCTGGCCGCGCTCACTCACCAGGGCAATGTCGTGGTGACTGGGGTCTAGCACCTTGAGTACCACACGCAGCTCCTGCCCACGGTCCCCTGCGGGCATGGGGGGTGTCTCGCCATCCACCTTGTCCTCCTCGGGGCCTCCGCCCCCCACTCGTAAGAGGCCCTCATACACATTGGTCCTTGTGCCCTGGCCCAAGTGGGATAGCTGGGGGAACGTGGAGGGGAAGATCTCCAAAAAAAAAAAAAAGTAAAGGCCTTGGATTATTTTTTTTTCTGGTTCAGTTACTCAAAATAATCACATAATTTTCCCATTTTTATGGTTACACTACAGTCCTTTGGATAATAATCACTAAAACAAACCAAAAAAAAAAATCCCCAAGTGGTGGGAAAAGTCTGCTTAATTCATAAGCCCACAGAAGGTTTAAATCCTGCCGTCTCTGAAAAAAATAGGTCAATATCTTCCCTCTTCAACATATCTAGGAATTTGCAAAACTGTTAGAGCCTAAAATTTGGGTCATGCAACCCTGAAATAATCTCTTAGAACAGTGACAAGGGTATGGCAGGTGGTGTCATTGGTACAACGGCCATCCCATTCCTCTTCTCCTTTGTCACTTTCTATTAAAGAGGTTAGGGGCTTTCCTGGTGGCCCTGTGGCTAAGACTCGGCACTTCCAATAAAGGGGGCCCGGGTTCAATCCCTGGTCAGGGAACTTGATCTCACTATGTTGCAACTGAGAGCTCACATGCTGCACCTAAAGATCCTGAGAACCACAACTAAAGATCCTAAGCATCACAATGAAGACTGAAGATCCCATATGCTGTGACTAAGACCAGGAGCAGCCAAAGGAATAAACCACTTTAAAATTAAAAAGAAAGATTAAAAACAACTTACATTCTTGGTCTCTCGTACAGCTTCAAGTGTCCACGTGACACTGCTCCAGTCAGTTGGATGGAAGAGGAAGTCTGCTGGGAACCTCTGGAAAGGCTCTTTCTTCCTTACAGCAGGACAGATGTGCAGAGTACTCTCTGGTAGAGCGCACTCACTCATCCCACCTTGAATGTGGACATGGAATGCTCTGATGCGTAGAACTGCAGCAGCCGTCATGTGACCTAAGGCAGAAAAGACAACGGGCTGACAATGACAGGACCGAATGATAGGCCTTGCATCTTTGAAGGTTTTATCAAGCTATCACATCAAGCCTCAGACAACCAGACTTCTTGGTGTGTAATACAACTGAATTTCCTTATTGTTTAAACTACTGTTAGCTGTGAATTCTCTTACTATAGCCAAAGTACTCCTAGCTGATACAACGAGGGTAGAACTAAGATCTTGTAACATACTAGCCCTGATTATATTCAGAGACTAGGAGACTACACTAATGCCTTTCAGCCCCTTGTGTGTAAAAATAAATAAGCAAATATAAGGTTGTTGTTGTTTAGTCACCAAGTCATGTCCAACCTTTGCGATCCTTTGGACTGTAGCCCACCAGGCTCCTCTGTTCATGGGATTTCCCAAGCAAGAGTATGGGAGTGGGTTGCCATTTCCTTCTCCAGGGGATCTTCCTCACTCAGGGATTAAACCCAGGTCTCCTGCATTGGTAGGTGATTCTTTACCACTGAGCCCACAGAGAAGCCCCAGAAACCCAACAGAATCTTTCCATCTGTGGAGAAGTTACCTCAGTGCTTAACACAAATGCACATTCTTAGGAATGGTCAGTGAAACTCTGGGTGTCTCTAACTACAACATCAATGTCTACCACTGAGATGGAAAGAACTGGGTTTAAATATGCTTCTTTTATGCAGTTAGGACAGAATAACATTCCCTGGAAACCTCTGAAGAAAAGATCTGATATTTCAAAGTTCTAAAAAGTTTGTCTTCTGCTGAGTTCATCCATAAAGAACAACCTTGGAAGCAACATGCCTACATTAATCAAGAAGTCAATATTTATACCATGTGACAGAGCCTCTCTGCCCTTAGTGTTCCTGGGATGCCACAGCCTCAGTCAACAGCAAAACAAACAGTAAGTGTCTGCACAGCTGCTCAACGTGAAAAGTTGAGCAGCTAAGCGTCAAAATGGCAAGTGCAAGGAAGGCATGTGCTCTCTGAAAAGCAAAGGCCTTTGGAATTCCCTGTACTGACAGAGCCCACATTTGGGGCCATGTAAGTGTACCCAAATCTCAGAATTCTAAGATTCATTAGGATTGCCAGATCCCTTAAAACTAACATAAGCACGTTAACAGTTGCTGGACACTTGGGCTGGATAACTGGTACTGACAGCACATGGGCATAGAGGATACTTTGGGGGTAATGAAAATGTTTTAAAAGTGAACTGCGGTAGCTGCTGCTCCATTCCGTAAATTTACTAAACCTTCAGAGAAGACATACAGATGGCCAGCAGGCATATGGGAAGATGCCGAATATTGCTAATTCTTAGAGATGCAAACCAAACCTACAATGAGGTGTCATCTCACATGTCTCAGAATGGCCATCATTAAAAAGTCTACAAACAATGAATGCTGGAGAGGATGTGGAGAAAAGGGAGCCCTCCTACAATATTGATGAGAATATAAATTGATGCAGCCACTGTGAAGAACAGTATGGAGGTTCCCTAAAAAAACTAAAAACAGAGTTACCATATGATCCTGCCATCCCAACCCTGGGCATTTATTTCTAGAGAAAAGGTATTTTGAAAAGATATGTATACCCCAATGTTCATAGCAGCACTATTTACAAAAGCCAAGACATGGAAACAACCTAAGTGTCCACTGACAGATAAACAGATAAAGAAGATGTGGTATACATATGCAATGGAATAGTACTCGGCCATAAAAAGAATGAAATGACGCCCATTTGCTGTAACATGGATGGACCTAGAGATGATTATACAAAGTAAGTCAAAAAGAGAAGGACAAATATCATATAACACTTATATGTGCAATCTAAAACTATTATATAAATGAACTTATCTACCAAACAGAAAGAAACTCATAGACATAGAAAATAAACTGATGATTGCCAAAGGGGGAAAGGGGGAGGAGGGATAAATTTGGAGCTTTGGATTAACAGATACATACTATATATAAAACAGATAACTAAAAAGGACCTGTTACATATCACAGAGAATTGTATTCAGTATCTTGTAATAACCTACAGTGGAAAAGAATCTGAAAAGTACATAAAACTAAATCACTTTGTAGTATACCAGAAAATAAAATAACAAAACATTATAAAACTATATTTCAGTTAAAAAAAAAAAACCCAAAGCAAGGAATGCTTGGAGGTACTAAGCAAGGGATAATGATTATTAACAGAAGTAGCTAAAGGCAGTCTTTAGACAGACAACTCAAAGTTATAAAACTTCTCTACAACCCCTCTTACTGCCTACCATTATAACCATGGCAGGTTAAGCTGTACATGAGTAACAAAATAACCCTAAAATCTCAGTGGTCCATTGCAAGTAAAGTTAACTTTTTGCTGTCATCACAGTCTGATGATGGTTGGTTGGAGGTAGGGAGGAGCCCTCTTTGTTGGCTCTTGTCAGAGAAAAAGGGACTGAGATTACATAGGAAGGTTTATATCCAAGCCAGTAAGTAATATGAATTCTCCCTACAACTCATTGGTTAGAACCCAGCCATATGTCTTCAATTAGCCATAAGGGAGACTCTGTAACCAGAAAGTGATTTGCTTAAAAGAGCATTTTCTTTACCAGTTTTACACCTACTACTAGAAACTGATGAGTTTTATGTTTTGGCTCAGTAAGATAACCTTGTTTGTATCTGTTCTACTCAAATGTCACACTCACAGCTATGTCTCAATGTTCCTCAATATTGAGAATGTTCTTTCAGTCAATATTCACATGTCTGTTCCCATAAGGTTGGTGGATGGTCTCTGCCCCTTTTCATACCGGAAGGTGCAATCTATACCAATTCAGTCTTTATTGACTGATTCTTCTGGTGCTGATTACAGGATGTACAACTGCCTACCTAGCAGCCTGAACACTGCTGAATGTCCCATTTCTCTGTCTCTCAGAGTCACTTTATTGCTGTTAACATTCATTGATCCTACTGTTATTTGAAAATTCAAAATCTAATTCTACTTCTCTATATTATATATTCCCAACAGAAATGTCACCCCAAAATATCTCTGAGCATGTTCATAGGACAATATTTGTAATCAGCAAAAACTGGAAGCCATGCAAAGGCCCATCAACACTAGAATGGATAAATTCTGGAATACTGACACAATGGAATACCATCCGGCAATGAGAACAACTGATCAACAACTATGCACAACAACACGGATGAGGGACTTCCCTGGTGGTCCAGAGGTTAAGAATCTGCCTTGCAATGCAGGGGACTCAAGTTCAATGTCTGGTCAGGGAACTAAGATCCCCCATACCACAAAGCAACTAAGCCCGTGCACTGCCACTACTAGAGCCCACGGGCTACAAATAGGGAGCCCTCTTGCCACAACTACAGGGTCTGAGTGCCCACAACAAAAGATCACATGACGCAATGAAGACCTCACATTCTGCAACTAAGCCTCGATACAGCCAAATAAATATATAAATATTCTTTAAAAATGAATGAAACTTAACCCACACAATGGTGGACAAAAGAAGCCATGACAAAAGGACATATTGTGTGACTCCATTTATATGAAATTCAAGAACTTGCAAAGTCAGTCTAGAGTATGAGAAGTCAAGAGAAGTGTTGCTTTTGAGCAGTCACTTGCATGGGGTATAAGGTGGAGGCTGATGGAGGCTGGTAATGTTCCTTTTCTCCATCTGGGTTACAGTTACATGGAAGTCATGGAAGTTTGTTCAAATTTGTTTTCAGCTGTATGGTTAGGATTTGTGCAGTTTTATGCATGTGTACTGTTTCAGTAAGTAATTTTGAAAAAAAAAACTCAGCGTCTATGCTACCACACTTGACGTTTTGCTTCAATGAATTCTCACCACATGCTCCTTAAGTGCAAGGATTTAGTTTTATTCATCTGCCTCTCCAAAGCACATAGTATGCATCTAATTAATTTTCATAAAATAGAACATAAAACTATTTCCTTCTGCTTGGGTCAGCCCATCATAGTTTGTGTGTATGCTTAGTTGCTCAGTCGTGTTCGACTCTTTGCAACCCCATAGACTGTAGCCCACCAGGCTCCTCTGTCCATGGGATTCTCCAGAAAAGAATACTGGAGTGAGTGGGTTGCCATGCCCTCCTCCAGGGGCTCTTCCTAATCCAGGGATTGAACCCGTATCTCTTATGTCTCCTACATTGGCAGGGGAATACTTTACCACTAGCATCACCTGGGAAGTCCCATCACAGCTCACTACTAGAAAAATCAATTAGATTCAGTTTTATTTAATTCAATATTTAACTGTTAAGCTGTCAGATAACTTGCAATCTAACAAAGAACTATATAATAAAAATAAAGTCATAATAGCATCATAACAATAACTGAATTGAGTGCTGGCTTAATGCCAGGCACTGAATTTAAAACTTATAAAAAATTATATAAGTTGTATTTTTATTCTCATTTTACAGATGAGGAAACTGAGGTTCACAAATTCTCAGCCCAAGATCCTTTATTTAAAATAAAGTGAGTTGGAGGACTTCTCTGGTGGTCCAGTAGGTAAGACTGTGCTCCCAGTGCAGGGGGCTTGGGTTCAATCTCTGGTCAGGGAGTTAAGATCCCACATGCCACAACCCAGAGTTCACATGCTGCAACTAAAAAAGAAAGAGAGCCTGCATGCCACAACTAACACCTGAGACAGCCAAAATAAATAAATTAAAAAAAGAAACAACAGCAACAAAAACAAAAAAAAAGTGAGTTAGATTCCAAATTCTTTTTATCACTACCTATATTAGCTTTCTACTGTTGTATAATAAATTATCGTGAGCTTTAAGCTAACTTTTTCAGTCTCCTCTTTCACCTTCATTAAGAGGCTCTTTAGTTCTTCTTCAGTTTCTGCCATAAGGGTGGTGTCATCTGCATATCTAAGGTTATTGATAGTTCTCCCAGCAATGTTGATTCCAGCTTGTGCTCATCCAGCCCAGCATTTCTCATGATATACTCTGCATATAAGTTAAATAAGCAGGGTGACAGAATACAGCCTTG
Source organism: Antilocapra americana (assembly GCA_007570785.1). NCBI lineage: Eukaryota > Metazoa > Chordata > Mammalia > Artiodactyla > Antilocapridae > Antilocapra > Antilocapra americana. The sequence continues at coordinate 608,791 of ML663464.1, forward strand.
ACGTACTCCTTTTCCTATTTGGAACCACTAGGCCTGTGTAAAAGGGCTCACCTGATCAGTACAGGCCCACTGTCCCTTTTAATTAACTCAAGATAACTGAGTAGGTGCCTTACCTTATTTACATGTCCAAACCTTTCTACCTTTGCCATGTGATGTCAGCTAGTCATGGGAGTGAGATCCCATTATGTTCACAAGTCTTACCCAGTCTCCAAAAGGGGGACGGGGTTATTCATGACACAAACACCAGGTTCCCAGAATCTTGGGGCCATTTTAGAATTCTGTGTACCATTGAAGTGAAGTGAAAGTCACTCAGTTGTGTGCAACTCTTTATGACCATGGATTATACAGTCCATGGAATTCTCCAGGCCAGAATACTGGAGTGGGAAGCCCTTCCCTTCTCCAGGGGAGCTTCCCAATCCAAGGATAGAACCCAGGTCTCCTGCATTGCAGGCCGATGCCTTACCAGCTGAGCCACAAGCTGCCCTATTTAAGTACAAGCATGTTGGATATTAGGAAAAAAGATGTTGCAATATCCAATACTAATTCAACCTGGAATCACCTCCCATGGTGAGAGTTGGGTAACCAGGGCATGGAGGCCAAGAGTGAGCCTGTGTTCTGGAATGATGGTACCACTGCTCACCTGGCCCTCATACATCCACTGTGTACCAAGAGAGACAGTGGTCAAAGTGCAGGAGTGGGTCACGGCATCTGCTCTGCAGGTCTCCCTGTGTTTTATATCACCCTGCTCTCAGAACTAATGCAATAGTCCAGGAGCCTGTGTTTTTAGAACCATGTGGAACAAATGCAGTCAATGCCCTGCTCCCTATCCCTGAAACCTGCCGTTGAGGGAGAGAGTTCCTGGCTGACCAACAACTTTCCTCCTTGAGCACTTGAATCTCACTTCTACGTCTGAGCACTCTGTCTGACAGTAGAGGAGCCTACTCAGCCACCAGAGCTTAATATAGATATGCAGGGGAGCTGATGGGTTCAGAGAAAACCTGCTACAAGGAATGGAGCTGGTGAATAAGGGCCTGCCTTCTCATCATCCAATAGAACCACGGTGAGGTGTGCTCCACACTGGTCCACAGAAGCCCCGCCCCCAGTGGCGTTGAGTCCAAGTTGCACCCCCAGCAGTATCCTGACCATGAGTTCACCCTGTGCTGGCTCTTCTTCCTTCTCAGTCTCATATCCCCTTTCCCTCATTCATACTCTCTGGGAGTACCTCCCAAATAACTGCTGGCATCCAACTTCGTCTGCCCTGGGGGATGGGGAGATTAATTGAGACATCCTTTCTCTTCCTTATGCCTCATATTTAACTAATACCCAATCTCCTAATTTCTCCCTGTATCTCTAACAATCTCCCATCATTAGATGTGCACCATTCATTGCTAGGATGAATGCACTATCCACCTTCCAATCTTCCTCTCCCTCGGTTGCTTGCATTCATCCTTCCTTTGGCTACACACATGCTCTTTCTAAAATGGAAAGGTAGTCTTATTAGTTTTCTTGCCCACAATTCTTGTGCAAAATTCTTCCTGGTCTAATAGTTAGAATCTAAATTCCTTAGAGAAATATACAAAGTGATTCATTCATTTATTCAAGGAGTAGGTACTGAGTGTCTCTCTTGTGTAAGACACACTGAAAATGCTGGTGATGAAAGAGCAAACATGATCTTCCCTTAGTGGAGCTTAGTTTCAGGGGATGGACATGAAACAAACACCCACAGAGGTAAATATCTAAGGACTGTGGTACAAGTGGTATGAAGGACAAAGGCAAGATTTCAGAGCTGCACTGCCCCATATAGTAGCTATGGGACCCACGTGATTCTTTAAATTTCAATCAACTGAAATTAAAAATTCAGTCCTTCGGTCTCACTAACCACATTCCAAGTGCTCATTAGTCATGTGTGATGTATCAGATGGAGCATACACAGAACATTTCCATCATCACAGAAAGTTCTACTGGTTAGTGCTGCTAAAGGCTATCTGAATGAGTTAAGACTTGGAGTGGGGAGACCTATGAGTCAGAGAGGAACCCCACAAAGAAAAGGCATTAGAGTATCAAGGGACTGTAGGAACTGGCCAGGTTTCAGGGCATGAGGGGAGGAGGCGGTGAAGAGCATGGAGAATCCACACAGCAGAGGGACCCTGATGATGGAGGGCAGATGGAAATACAGACAAAGGCTGGAAAGTAAGGTAGGAGCCAGGTAGGGAGGGTCTGTGCAGCCTGTGGCATGGATTTTGAACTTTATCCCAAGAGCAACATGAAGACCCCATTTTAAAGCATGGCCAAGTTCTTGGTTTTTAAAGGCCACTTACTCTATGTGCTTATGCAGGAATGAGAAAAGACCATAAAGGTTCTTTTTTTCTGGTGTATTTTCTTAATATTGATTTCAAATTTCAAATATATATTGATATATGGGTTAAATTTACTCACTTTAACTACAATAAGGACTCCATTGTATGAATAAACCACAGTTGGTGTACATTTTAACATATACAAAGCAATACATTGTGTTAAGGTGCTATTCAGAAAAGTAAAAGCATACACTCAGTTAAATAATATACACCACCATCAGGGAAAAGAGGAAGGAAAAAAGGATTGGGGGGCAGATTTCATCCCATTTATACTATTTTATTTCTTTTAAAAGAGATCTGGGGACTTCCCTGGTGGTCCAGTGGTTAAGAATCCACCTTGCAATGCAGGGATGTGGGTTCAGTTACTGATCGGGGAACTAAGATTCCACATGCTGCGGGGGTCCGCACACAACTACTGAGCCTGTGTGCCACACTAGAGAGAGCCCATGCACTGCAACAAAAGAAGAAACATATACATATGTGTATATATATATATAACTGAATCACTTCACTGTACACCTGGAACTAACACAACTTTGTAAATCATCTATGCTTCAATGAAGAGAGATCTGAATCAACAAATGAAAAATGTAAAATCTCTGTGAATATCTTTCTCTAAAAGAATGGCAAGTTATATATTTTTTCTAGGTTATTTACATTAGTGTCTCACAGTAAGGAGAGTATCACAATGGGTCAGGCAAGAGTTGATGGGCACTTAGACGAGGATGCTGAAACTAGAGAGGGGAAGAAAGTGGGTGGATCCCAAAAGCAGAGGCAACAGAACATGATGGACTGAATGCAAAATGGCAGGAAGGAAGGAGATAGCAAGAATGAATTTCAGATTTGTGGGATGACAACTAGTCAGATGGCAAGGCCATGACTCTAGACTCCTGATATTAGAGAAGTTCCAGAAGGGGATGGAGGTGGTGAGAAAGACTGATGATTGACTTTTGGAAATATAAGGTTTCTAATCCCTCTGAAATAGCTCCATAGAGATGACAGGTGTCAGATGGCAGCATGAATTTGGATCTTAACAGAAAGATCAAAGCTGGAGCTATAAATGTGGGAGTTATTAGACAGATAAATACATCTTAGGTTAGGATGAAATACTATAGAGAAAACATATGGTAAAAATAATTAGGGACGATTGAAATGATGTAGGATTACTTCTCTATTGCTCTAGCCATACTACTGAGTACTTTATTCTAGAATGAATAATATTAAAAAAATTATCCTATTGGGAGTACTAATTATTAGTTCCTGTTAGAATCAATCTGTAGATAAAGGTTCTCAAATATGTAAATTGGCCATTTAAAACAGGTAAAGGATTCTTTTCTTTCACATTTGAATATTGGCTCTGCCACCTATAAGCTGCATAACTTACAATGATTGCTTTATTACTGTGATGCCCTATGTCTTCATTTATAAAGTGCACATTACCAGAGTACCCCTTCTCCACAGCTCCATATACTAACACATTCTCAATAAAGTGCCATAATCATAATAGCAGTGATAATAAACTTATTTTATTGCCTTGTGGGATAACATCAGTAGAAAATATCTACCGAACATATCTGAACCATTCATACATGTAAGAGAGATTTCTAGACGGGATGTCAAGTGCAATCACAGGAATATTATTTTGTAAGCCTTAAAATGATCAGGTTTTCATCATTTAACATTTAAATGCTTAACTACTAACATTTTGCAACTACACTATTTTAACCCTGAAGTAAACAATGGTATTCATGCTGAAAATTTTTTTTAATATGAAAAGTTCCTTATAAAAAGAGCAACTCTACTGCTCAGAGCAAACACCATACTCTTGTTGCCAGTTGCTTCTACTGCGAAGATGAAGTCATTGCCAGCATGGTGCTTAAGGTCGCTTTTTTTGAAGGATACTGGGACACTCCATGCCCCTTGCTCCAAAGCAAGATTACTCCTGTGTCATGGACAATAGAGACTCACACAATAGGAACTGTACTTTTGAATGCAGCATTTGGACTGCCTGAGATAAAATATGGTATGGAACCATAAATGTCCATAACCTCTAAGTTATTAACATTAACAGACCCAAATTTTTTTGGGGGGGATGCACCGTGTGGCTTGTGGGATCTTAGTTTCCCGACCAGAGATTGAACTCAGGCCCCCACTAGTGTAAGCACAGAGTCCTAACCCCTGGACCTCCAGGGAAGTCCTATGAACCTCTCAATTTTGTTTGCTTGCAAAGTGATTTTCGCAAAGTGATTTTCACAAAATGCAGAATATCACATTTATTGGGCACACTTATTCATTTTACTTGAAATTATCTTTTGTTCTCCTGTTGACCTATGAAGGAAACAACACCCATGCATGGTGTCTGACTTTAAAGGTCCATAGAAAACCATATGGGATAAGTAAGTATCATAAGATGAATGAGCAGATTTTTAAGTAAGTTAATTATTTCCTCTTCAAGAGCTCCAATTTATTCTTCTTGTACCATTCTACACTTTCCTATTGATCAGAATTTTTACAGATAAAGACTTGCTCTCTCCTTTGAAAATACCAAAAAGTCTTTTATTTTTTTGGCCATGCCACATGGCACACAGGATCTTAGTTGCCCAACCAGGGATCAAAGTCATGCCCCCTGCAGTGGAAGCATGGAGTCTTAACCACTGGACCACCAGATAAATCTGTTAAAAACACCAAAAAGACTTTGATGAAGCCACTGCATCTATATCAGAGAGCGCCCCAGGCACACATCCAACTGGACTCTTAGGGATATCAGCTCAAGCTGTTTCCCAGTCATTCTTTCCTCCCCTTCTCCGTGGTTCTCTGTTCATGTGTGTGTGTATCCTAGGCTGTGTTCTTGATAAAGGATCCTGAGACAAGTAACATTAGGCAGGCATTCCCAGGAAGGGGCTAGGTAAAGTGGAGTAGTGCAACAGGAAAGGAGAGAAAGCCACTGGGCGGGGGGAGACTGCTGTGCTCAACTGGTCTCAGTCCAGCTAGAGACTGCTGAAGATCGGCTAGAATATGCCTCAGAGCTGTCCCGGGGCGGGGCCAGGCAGCAGCCTTGTTTATCCTGTCAGTCAACGGTTGCAGCTGGTCCTACGGTCTCAAATGTGCAGCCCACAGGGCCTGCCCAATGCGTGAACAAGTCTGCTTCCACAGCCAGAGAAGCTCTCCAGTCACTTTCTAGAGAGCCTTTGGGAGGTGTACTAGTTTCCTACTGTTACCACCTGGAAAGTGAAAGTGTTAGTTGCTCGGTCCTCCTTCTCCAGGGGATCTTCCCGACCCAGGGATTGAACCCGGGTCTCGTGCATCATAGGCAGATTCTTTACTATCTGAGCTACCAAGGAAGGCCTCACCACCTTAGTGGTTTAAAATAACACACCTTTACTAGCTGATGTTGGCGAGCAGAAGTTTCAGATGTGTTGGTAGAGCTGTATCCTCCTGGCAACTTGGGGAAGAATCTTTCTCCTCACCTTCCTGAGCTTCTAGAAGCCACCTGCCTTCCTCTTCTATTTTCAAAGTCAACAGCATAACATCTCCATCCTCGGCTTCTGTCACTGTATCTCCTTCTCTGACTGACTCTCCTTACTCTCTTGTAAGGACCTTGGTGATTATGTCAAACCACACAGAGAATCCAGGATAATCCACTCCAGATTATTACCTCTGGGCTTGCCTGGTGGTCCAGTGGCTAAGTCTCCACATTCCCAATGCATGGGGTCTGAGTTCCACCCCTGGCTGGAGAACTAGATTTCATGTGCTGCAGCTAAGATCCCATGCAGCCAAATAAATATTTAAAAAAAATAAAGTCTGAAAAGTCCCTTTTTCTGTGTAAGGAAACATGTTCACGGGTTCTAGGGAGTAGGACAAGGCCATCTCTGAAGACCCATTGTTACCTGCCTACTACAGGAGATGGGAGAGGCACTGACAGTTTCTTTCCAGCCTACGGCAGGCCTTGGCAAAATCCATGTAGTTAACTAGTCTTCAAACACTTTATGGAAAGAAAAAGTAGATGCTGCATAAGTAACTGCTCCTTTTATCCAACTAATAAAGACGGATGCTCTGTGTCGCAAAACCCTAATGCACATAATATCAAGGGAGACATCAAGTTGTTGGGAGATTGAGGGCAGGAGAAGGGAACGACAGAGGATGAGATGGCTGGATGGTATCACCAACTCAATGCACATGAGTTTGGGTAAACTCCGGGAGTTGGTGATGGACAGAGAGGCCTAGTGTGCTGCAGTTCATGAGGTTGCAGAGTCAGACACAACTGAGCGACTGAACTGAACTGAACTAACAGGTTTGGAGGCCAGGGATCACAGAGGAAAAGAGAATGCCTGAATTCCAATTTCTTGTCAGATTCATGGGGGAACAAAAAGCCTCAAGACAATCTCATCTTATTTTAGACGCCCATCTAATTTCAAGAAGTTTCATCAAAAGAAAAAAAAAGCATCTTCCTGGGGAACATTCGCTATTCTGTTTATGAAAACAAAAACAGCAAGCATCCACACAGGTGCTGGGAAATATGCAGAGATGAAAATCAGAGTAAAGATTTTGCCTGTCATGGTGGGCTTTTGGAAGAGGAGTCAATAGCTTCAAAATCAAGAAAACCTAGTATTTGCCAAAAAGAATCAGGCTGAATAGAAGAGGAGGGGAAGAAACCCTACAAGAGTTGTTCTTCCTCTCTCTTTTTAAATGGTGCTCTGAGAGAATTATTTCCATCTTCTTGTTGTTTCAGAATAATTTATTGAGTAATTTACTTCTAGAATAATTTACTGAATACCTCAGATAAATGCAGGTCTCATGTCAGATATGGAAATTCAGGGGTGAATAAGAATTGGGTTCTATCCTCAAGTGGACCAGTCCACTGTGGGTGGATACAGGCAACCCAACAATACTGTACATTGTGATACTTCCTAATTCAGGAAGACTAACCTCTCTGTCCCTAATTCTTCACTCAGTTGCAGGCACATTATATATATATATATATATCCACATCATTATCAGATCTTCCTGAAGGACACATTACTTCTCTGACCCCTTGACTTTGGGTCTGGCTAAGTGGTTTGCTTTGGACAAGAGGATGTGTGTAGACTACCAGAGCCTGGATACCAGCCTAACCCCATGTAGATGCATCAAAACCACAGATCTGTGAGCTCTAGAATAAAGGACTATTGCTGAAAGCCACTTAGTTTGGGGACTGTTGGCTATGAAGCAGTACTGTATCAGGCAAGTGCTGACTGCTAGATACACTGTTATAGAAGGTGAGGACAGGGGATCCCAGTAGGTGGAGGAGGGGAAAACTAATGATGCTCAATACTTAGAGGGTCAAAGAGGTAGGTGAGAAACAGCAGCAAAAAGAAGGCCAAAAACAGAACCGAGAACAAGCAATCTCCCCACGACAACAGCTGCCTTTCTAATGAGCAGAGGATGGCTTCCGAGCGTCGTGTCGCCCTGAGCACTGCTGATGTGAAAGTCAAGAGGTAGTCGTGACTCCTGCCCCTAGAGCCTCAGTGCGACCTCCTCAATTTCACATCTGCTCTGGCTCCCACAGGACTTTTACAGAAATGAATTGGAAAGAATTACAATCTACAATAAATCTATATTCTACAGAAACAAAGCCAAGAGTTTATCCTTTAGCATCTTAAGTGGCAATCTTCTCCTTATGAAATTGGCTCCTAATGAGAAAATCAGTTTGTTATAGCCACATGAGTCCCATGTTAGGCACAAAGGGGGGATTCTATTTTTTCATTTCACCAAAGGATTCTCCGTCTCTCTGGACTCACTGATCTCAATTTAAACCGTAAAAATTACAATGGCAAGCACTAAGAGAGAAAATGTTATATAGTCTCATGACTCACTACAACTTAAAAAAAATTGTAAGTCTCTTCCAAAGGCTCCTCAAGGCATAGTATTGTAGGGATCTATCATCCTTTTATAGGTTTTCTGAATGATTAGATTTCTAACTTTCAATGAGACCAGTATACAAAAATTCTTCTCAAGTAAATATAAGTTGGTGGAGCCACAATGGAAAACTAAAAATAGAGCTACCATATGATTCACCAATTCCAATCCTGGGCATCTATCCCAACAAAACTATACATTAAAAAGATACATGCACCCCTATGTGCACAGCAGCACTATTCACAGTAGCTAAGACAGAGAAGCAACCTGAGTCTTCATTGACAGAGGAATGGGTAAAGAAGATGGGGCATAGATATATACAATGGACTACTACTCAGCCATAAAAAGAATGCGATGATGGCATTTGCAGCAGCATGGATGGACCCAGAGATTATCATACTAAGTGGAGGAAGTCAGAGAAAGACGGACTCCATATGATATCACTTACATGTGAAATCTAAAATCTGACGCAAATGAAGGTATCTGTGAAAGAGAAACAGATGCACCGACATACAGAACAGACTTGCGGCTGCCAAGGGGGAGGGGGTGAGGGAGGGAAGGATTGGAGGTTTGGGATTAGCAGATGCCAGCTAATATATCTCAGATGGATAAACAACAAGATCCTACTGTATAGCACAGGGAACTATATTCAATATCTTATGATAAACCATAAGGGAAAAGAATTTTTCAATCACTACATTTCAAGACAAAAAATTCTTCCCAAGTAATACTTCGGAAATACTCACCTTCTTCAAACCTACACTGCAAATACATTTAAAAATAAGTAAAGAATGGTATGCAGGGCTGGGATGCAAATACGAAAATAGGAGAGTGCATGTATATTAAAGTAAATCTATGACCTGGGCTCCCTGAGATATTTTTCTGTCCTAAGAGTCCAGTGGTTTTTAAGTTCAAAGTATAGTTTGTGTGTATGTCTGATGCCTTGGATGACTAGTTTTTTGTTTTCTTCTTTCTTTTAATTGGAGGTTAATTACAATATTGTAGTGGTTTTTGCCATGCATTGACAAGAATCAGCCACAGGTGTACAGGTGTCCCCCCACCCCGAACCCCCCTTCCACCTCTCTCCCCATCCCATCCCTCTGGATTGTCCCAGTGCACTGGCTTTGAGGGCCCTGTTTCATGCAGCAAATTTGGACTGGTCATATATTTCATGACTAGCTTTTATCACTTGAGAGCAAGGGAGAGATTAAGAAAGTCTCCTCTAGAATCCCCCACCCACCACACACACAGAAGCTGGGCAAGAAGTCACAGAGTACTGGAAAGGCGCTGCCCATCACCTGAAGATTTTTTGGTTGTTGTTGAGATTTTCCCTCTACTTGGTACCTTCCAAGCCCTGTGCCAGGGTTATGTGTGCTTATCAGGTTCATCACACTTTGAAAGAGGTGTCAAGCTTTGCCCTTTCTTATCAAGTCTTCCAGCTCAGGTTTGGAAAGATGCCTACTATAGGTAAGTGGAGAAAAGGTCATTTTGGCAAGGGTTTTAATCAAATATGCCACACCAACCACTTCGAGTCAAGTTGTTTCCTGCAGGTGGATTATACAATCTTTTCTTCACTTCTTTCTGTCCCTCTTTTTTTTTTGATAACCTCTTTGGTGCTCCAGCTGAGATCTTCAACATGAGCCTTCGCTGTTTAATCTAGCCTCTGACCACAAACCATATCAACAGGCAGAAAAGTAGAAGCAGCAGAACTGACTCAATCTGAATTGATTAAATCTCTGGGAGGAAAGGTATTTTGGTTTTGCTTTTTGTCTTATAAGAAAAATCAAACTTGGAAACGAAAAGCTGTTCTCAGCTGTGAAGACAGCCCCAGGAAAGTGCAGGAGACTAGCCAAACTCATTGAATACAATTTAATAGAAAGGGTGACTCCTTTCTGCCCTTTCTCACTTGGGTTCTTTGCTTCTGAATGAAAGTGCTCTATTATGAGAGGTGAGGCCAGAGCCCATGGGTTAAAATAACTGAAAATTGCTTGTGTGACCTCAGACAACTGTCTTTGCAAACATGATACCATATCTTCGCACTGGAGTCCATGGAGACCAGTTTCAGAGGAAGCAAATGAAGCCCACTATGTAGCGAGCCAATCTAGATAGGCACAGTCTTCAATCACTCACTGCAGGACCTTAGTGCTCAGAACATGAAGAAGGAGATTTGCCCTCTGGTCAGGTCCCTAGCTCTTGGTACCCCTCCCCATGCCCCCAAGTGCCCCTGTCCCCAGGGTGTCAGATCCCACAACTCCCTCCTGTTTCTGCTCTCAAGGGATTTCCCTCCATTTTTTTCTTAAAACCCAGTTCCATAACATTTTCCTTAACTGAAATACACCAGGGTCTCTCTCTCTCTCACTACCTTCCTAGTTCACATTTTCTTATTTTTTCCCACATTCAAGCCATGTATTTTCTGACTTTGTAATACCCAATAAGGGAAAAGAATCTGAACACACACACACACACACACACACACATACACACGTATCAATGAATCACTTTGCTGCACACCTGAAACTTACACAACACTGTAAATCAGCTATACTTCAATTCAATATATATATATAGA
>ML663464.1:619711-665455 GCA_007570785.1 Antilocapra americana
TTTGATGCACACCTGAAACACACACCACTCTGTAAATCATCTATACATCTAATATATATATATATATAGACATATATATATATATATATATATATATATATATATATATATATATATACACTTAACATTAAAAACGACAACAGCAAAACATCACCTGGGAGTGGCAAGGAGGTATAGTGGATTCACAGAGCAGTAGCCTCTATCTGGATCTCACTGCGCCCCCTAGTGGCCATGTGGTCCCTGGCACCTCATCTTCAGAATTGCCATTTTCAGTTAAAATGCTGGGATATTACCCAAGAGGATTATTCTAGGAGAAAGTGAAATAGTACAGGTGGAATTGTTTTATAAATTGTTGATTATTAATTTATGAGAACTAGTAAATCTCCTTTTCATTGCCAATTTGGTTTGGGGTTTCTCTTCCTTGAAAATGTAAGCATCTCAAACACTGCTTCTAACTGGCATTCTCTGTCTAATGTTCAGCCACTTCTACCCACCCTTTCCACATTTCCCCAACCAGAGCCTAGCTCAGACCAAGATTCTAGAACAGAGCAAAGTCTCTAAATGGTATAGACAAGTCAGCAAATTGACTAACATTACAACCTAGGAAGAATCACCAGGTGGCACTGAACTTGGCAGTAAATTCAAAGAAAAGACCTACTTAAAGGATTCCAGACTTGAGAAGCCAGAAAACAAAATAAGCAATTGAAACAATGGACAGGGGAAAGATAGGTTCAAGCAGGGTCATGCGATGTGTCTAAGACTAGCCTTGAAGACCTTGTTTTCTTAAGGACATCAGACTGGAAATTTATTTAGACTCGGCTCTGAATGTTCTGTGAAAGAAAAGAAATGAATTTTTATTGAGGAAGAAGTACAATTTGGTAATTTTGTTCTGAATATGTTTTCTACCCTGAGATTCCTTACCCATCAGGGAAATAGATTCTTGTACTTTGAACAGCTGGCTGAGAGTCTGATGGAAAATTTATATAAAGCTAGGGCTCTGAGGAGACCTCAGGGAGAAAGTTATATCCCCAAGGCTGTAGTTTTATCAATTTTTATCTCTTGTCTGGTGGTTATGGATGCAACTAGCCATGAATACAAAAAGGCTTCTGTTTGGAGGTGCTTCTAGCACTTTCTCATAGAACAATTTTCTTTTTTAAAAAATGGCTGACCACTGACCACTCATTAAGTTAGAATTTATGTGGTCATGGTCCTAGTCATTCAAGTCAAAGGGGTATGCTTCTAAAGATCTCTCTGTATCACTTATGCAAGGATGCTCCTGGTTTGGCACACAGCTGTTTTGACCAAGTGAAGAGAATTTTTTTAAGGACACCAACACCATGGTCTGTTTTCACAGACATGTCTCTGGGCTTGGTGTCTCCAAACGCAGTTAGATTTCTAAATCAGCTAGGAACTTGCCTACAGGTGGCTAGCGGTCAAGAGATAATGCTGTTTCTGGTTTATAGATTGGGAACATTATGATTAAAGTGGGTGTTTTTAAAATCAGAGGATCATAGCAAGTTATTTGCAAGGGAACTGAGTAGCCTATCTTTCTTGAAGAGAAATAGCAATGTTTTCAGATAAAACTGCTATTATGGTCTATTTGGATAAAAATCTCATTTTTCCTTCTCTCTGACCAAGATATCTTGTCTACAGTTCTAGAAGCAGTATTAGTTTTTAAGCCCCACAATCACCAAGACTGTGAGCAGATGGACTCTACACATCTCAGAGCGATGCATTTATTGACCTTTAAATAGCCACATCCTATGCTAACCTAATTTGGGGTGACTTCAAATTATCTATCTTCAATTTACATATTCAGAAAAGCACTGTCATACAAAGAGCAACCAGAAGAGAACAAAATCACCTAGTATTTTCCAGACAATTCCTCTTGAGGATAATATTGGACTAAGTTATAGCTAAATCAAGGAGAGGTGAGAAAGGTCAACTATCTCATCAACCTGCTCATCTCCTTTACATAATAAAGTGCACCCTTGGGCCGATCGGGAATTTATTCAATAGACTATACATGCTGAGCCCTGGAGAGGAAAAAAACAGTCTGTTCTCAAGAAACGTACAGCCAAGTGGACAGCCTTAACTGGGCTTATCTGTAAAGTGGAGATGATACACTGCTTTGAAGATGTCACAGGAAGATAAAATACATGTAACCAAATGAAATAACATGAATAAACAAAACAATGTCAACTACAAAACTAACGTGAAATTTTATAAGTTCTTCAGCTTAACAAGCTTAATACTTAACAGCACTGAGTATCATCCCTGCCTGTGGGTGATGCTACGAAGAAAGGTGGCTGGTGTTCCAGAATCAATTACAGATGGGAAGGTTAGGAGTTTATTCTCTTCAGGGAAAATCTCCACTTGGCTCATTTCTGTGAAGCTGTGATGGCTGTGTTAGGACAAGTCAGGGGGCTAATATTTTCCACACGGAATTAAGTTCCAGATAGATGTAAAGGATTTAATGTAAAAGAAACTGACAAACAGATCCCAAAGAAACTGAGGAAAGACTGGAAGAAGACCTTTGTTGCTGTGTTCAGTTGCTTATGACCCTGACTCTTCACAACCCCAACTTTTTGAGACCCCATGGACTGTAGCATGCCAGGCTACTCTGTCCTCGACCATCTCCTAGAGTTTGCTCAAATTCATGGCCATTCAGTCAGTGAGGATATCTAACCCAGGGGTATATTTTTATATTTTAGGGTAGGGAAAGTATTTCTTTTTTTTTTTTTTTTTTTAATTTTTTTTTATTTTTATAATTATTGTTTTAGCCATACATTGTTATGATATCACCATGGGTTTACATATGCTTCCCCTCCGGGTCCGCCCTCCCTCCTCCCTCCCCCCCGGGAAATCTCGCTGCACCAGTCCCGAGCGTCAATCCTGGGCTGGCGATTGATTAGACACATGAAAATTAACATGCTTCAATGCCCTTCTCCCATCTCATCCCACCCTTACCCTCATCCACAAAGTCCACAAGTCTATTCTATACATCTGCGTTCCTTTTGTTGTCTCCCATGTTGGGTTCTCGTTACTGTCTTTCTAAATTCCATATATATGTGTTAATATACTGTATTGTTGTTTTTGCTTCTGGCTTACTTCACTCTGGATAATGGGCTCCAGTTTCGTCCATCTGAGTAGAATTGCTTCAAATGAATTTTTTTTTAATGCTGAGTAATATTCCATTGTGTATATATACCACAGCTTTCTTATCCATTCGTCAGTTGATGGGCATCTAGGTTGCTTCCATGTCCTGGCTATTGTAAACAATGCAGCGATGAACATTGGGGTACACGTGGCTCTTTCAATTCTGGTTTCCTCGGTGTATATGCCCAGCAGTGGGATTGCTGGGTCATATGGCAGGTCTATTTGCAGCGTTTTAAGGAACCTCCACACTGTTTTCCATAGTGGTTGTACTAGTTTGCATTCCCACCAACAGTGTAAGAGGGTTCCCTTTTCTCCACATCCTCTCCAGCATTTATTGCTTGTAGACTTTTGGATGGCAGCCATTCTGACTGGTGTAAAGTGGTACCTCATTGTGGTTTTGATTTGCATTTCTCTGATAATGAGTGATGTTGAGCATCTTTTCATGTGTTTGTTAGCCATTTTTATATCTTCCTTGGAGAAATGTCTGTTAAGTTCTTTGGCCCACTTTTTAATTGGGTTGTTTATTTTTCTAGAATGGAGCTGCAGGAGTTGTTTGTAAATTTTTGAGATTAATTGTTTGTCTGTTGCTTCATTGGCTATTATTTTCTCCCATTCTGAAGGCTGTCTTTTCACCTTGCTTATAGTTTCCTTTGTTGTGCAAAAGCTTTTAATTTTAATTAGGTCCCATTTGTTTATTCGTGTTTTTATTTCCAATATTCTGGGAGGTGGGTCATGGAGTATCCCGCTTTGGGTTATGGCAGAGAGTGTTTTGCCTATGTTATCCTCTAGGAGTTTTATAGTTTCTGGTCTTATGCTTAGATCTTTGATCCATTTTGAGTTTATCTTTGTGTATGGTGTTAGAAAGTGATCTAGTTTCATTCTTTTACAAGTGGCTGTCCAGTTTTCCCAGCACCACTTGTTAAAGATGTTGTCTTTTCTCCATTGTATATTCTTGCCTACTTTGTAAAAGATAAGGTGTCCATAGATGCGTGAATTTATCTCTGGGCTTTCTATTCTGTTCCATTGATCTATGTTTCTGTCTTTGTGCCAGTACCATACTGTCTTAATGACTGTGGATTTGTAGTATAGCCTAAAGTCAGGTAGGTTGATTCCGCCCGTTCCATTCTTCTTTCTCAAGATTGCTTTGGCTATACGAGGTTTTTTGTATTTCCATACAAATTGAGAAATTATTTGTTCTAATTCTTTGAAGAAGACCTCTGGTAGCTTGATAAGAATTGCATTGAATCTATAGATTGCTTTAGGTAGTATACTCATTTTCACTATATTGATTCTTCCAATCCATGAGCACGGTACATTTCTCCATCTGTTTGTGTCCTCCTTGATTTCTTTCATCAGTGTTCTATAGTTTTCTATATACAAGTCTTTTGATTCTTTAGGTAGAAATACTCCTAAGTATTTTATTCTTTTTGTTTCGATGGTGAATGGGATTGTTTCCTTAATTTCTCTTTCTGATTTCTCACTGTTAGTGTATAGGAATGCCAGGGATTTCTGTGTGTTGATTTTGTATCCTGAAACTTTGCTATATTCACTGATTAGCTCTAGTAATTTTCTCGTAGAGTCTTTAGGGTTTTCAATATAGAGGATCATGTCATCAGCAAACAGAGAGAGTTTTACTTCTTCTTTTCCAATCTGTATTCCTTTGATTTCTTTATCTGCTCTGATTGCTGTGGCCAAAACTTCCAAAACTATGTTGAATAGTAGTGGTGAGAGTGGGCACCCTTGTCTTGTCCCTGATTTCAGGGGGAATGCTTCCAGTTTTTCACCATTGAGGATAATGTTTGCTGTGGGTTTGTCATATATAGCTTTTATTATGTTGAGGTATGTTCCTTCTATTCCTGCTTTTTGGAGGGTTTTTATCATAAATGGATGTTGAATTTTGTCAAAGGCTTTCTCTGCATCTATTGAGATAATCATGTGATTTTTATTTTTTAATTTGTTAATGTGGTGTATTACATTGATCGATTTACGAATATTGAAGAATCCTTGCATTAGGGTAGGGAAAGTATTTCTAAACATGACATAAGCTCCAGGAGGAAATGTATGAATAAGGATAAATTTGGCTTTATAAAAATGTAACACTTCCACAGGTCCAAAAATTATTAATGTTAAAAGGCAAACAACAAACTAGGAAAAAACTATTTGTAACAAGTATAGAGACAAAGCTCTTTTGAGTCGAGAAGATAAAGATAATCAACTCAATAGGAAACTTATCAAGGACATGAATAGACAGTGCACAAAAGAAAAAAAGACCAATAACATTTGAAAAGATGGTTAAGCTATGACTGATAAGGGGTGAATATTCGACAGATATAAACAACAGAATATTCAACATATATACAACTCAACATCAAAACAAAAAACAGATTCTTTTTAAATGAGCAGAAGACCTGAATAGACATTTTTCCAAAGAGGACATGCAGATGGTGAACAGGCACATGAAAAGATGTTCAACATTGCTAATCATCAGGGAAATGCAAATCAAAACCACAGTGAGGTATCACCTCACACCTACCAGAATGGCTATCATCAAAAAGACAACAAATAATAAATGTTGGTGAAGATATGGAAAAAAGGGAACCCTCATACACTGTTGGTGGGAATGTAAATTGGTGCAGCCTCTATAGAGAATGGTATGGAAGTTTCCCAAAAAACTAGAAATAGAACTACCACAGGATCCAGCAATTCTGCTTTTGGGTATATGTCCAAGAAAAACAAAACCATTAATTTGAAAGGATATATGCATCCCAATGTTCACGGCAGCATTATTTACAACTGCCCAGACATGGAAGCAACTTAAGTGTCCACTGACAGAGGAATGAGTCAAGAAGGTGTGACATATATATGTACACACACACACACACACACACACACACACATTTATATATGCATATATATTCACACACAATGGAATATTACTCAGTCATAAAAAGAATGACACTTTGCCCATTTGAAGCAGCATGGATGGACTTGGAGGGCATTATGCTAAGTGAAATAAGTCAGAGAAAGTCAAATACCATATCATACTACTTATATATGGAATCTAAAAAATACAACAAACTAGTGAAGAAAACAAAAAAGAAACATACTCACAGATATAGAGAACAAACCAGTATTTACCAGTGGGGCAATATAGGATTTGGGGATTATGAGATACAAACTATTAGGCATAAAATAAGCTTCAAGAATATAGTGTACAGTGTGGGAACTACAGTAAATATTTTATAATAACTATAGGCAAAGTATAACCTTCAAAAATGTGAATCACCATACTATATACCTGTAACTTAGATAATATTATAAACATCAACTATACTTCAATAAAATTATTTTTAAAAGATGGTGGTCATGCATACTAACAATTAATAAATTTAAAATAACAATAAGAAAGTAGAATACTATATATCAAAAAAACACATATAGCCCAAAGAGGTAGTTAATAGCCACTGGCAGTTGAAGAATGTTTGAAAACCACACACCTACACAAATTCTTGGAAGAAATGTAAATTCATATAAACTTTAGTAGTTGAAGATGGCAATATATATAACCCCCTGGCAGCATAATCTTTGGCCAAGACGCTATCCTTCAAGGTATTTATCCTACAGCACTATTTGGAATGATATAGAAAAAGAGATTCTCCGATATGTGATGCTACCATAGTAGATAAAATTGAGAATACTCTAAATGTCCATCAATAAAGAATTTTTTCAATGAGTTGTGGTATAGCTATTTTCATGGTTTCTCAACCTTGCTGACATTTGGGATGGATCGTTCTTGGTTGTGCCAGCAATACCTTCTGCTCAAGTATGACAAAAAAAGTCTCCAGACATTGCCAACTGTCCCTGGGAAGCAAAACTACACCCTATCTCCTTAAGAGTCATTAAGTAAATATGATACAGTCTTTAAAAAGAATGTATCAGTCACACACAGTGACATGGAAAACCAAGCATGGTATATGGTTAAAGCAGGTGAGTGATTGTGGAATTAAACGTACTGTGCAAGCTAATTTGCATAAATAAAAATAATTTTGCATAAATACCTGTACATAATATAATATGTCATTAGGGAAAAAAATCAGGGAGAGAACTGACAAATCATTGGTCAGCAATGACAAACCTGAACTCTAATCCTGGACATGGAAAAATGTGTTTAATGTGAACAAGTCCCATGACCTCTCGGATTCTCTGGCTCTCTCATCTCTGCACAATGTCTTTCAAGCGATAAACAATTCGTGAGGAAGACATTGAAGAAATAACAGAATCATCTTGCTAAGATATTTTATCTCTGGAAAGGAAATAACTTTGGCTTTGAGGCCACTGTTTTTAAGCTTTTACAAAATGGATTATGATGATTTTCTAAAAGAAATTTTTGTGAGTATGAAATTCCTAATTCAGACTTCACCAACTGATATTCAGCTCACCTCTGACTTTTCCCCAATCCCCTTGGCTTCCCTTCTGCTATATTTACTTGGTATTTCTCTTTGTGGCAATTCATTTATTTTTGCACTGACCTTTTTTTTAACAAAACAAAGAAAACGTGCCCTTCAAACTTTGGAGAGACAAGCCATTTAAAACACGAAGGTCTCTAGTGGTTTTCGGTCCTGTGCTGATATCTATCTTATGGACTATAAAGAAGAATAATTTTCCAACCTTTCGCTGTTTAAAAATAGGCAATGATGATCAGAGGTCTCGGAATTAAAATGTCTAAAGCTCAGAGAATAATGGGAGTTGGGCAGCAAACGAATATGTGTTGTCCTTGCTGATCTATCTCTAAATGAAAATAGAGAGGTGACCACATTAGCTGTCTAATTCTCTGGGTCTTCAGTGTCAAGTAAAAGAATTTATTTGATTGAGAGATTTCTTTAACAGGAGACCCCATCTGTGACAGAAAGAACAACATTAACTGTTACGCTTCATTTGTTTTCATTCTCCACAAAACAGCATGTTGCTGAGATCAAACAGATTTCATTCTTTTCTTCTTAACGGAGCTATGCCAAGTGTCACTAAGGAGAGAAAATCTACTTTTTCTTGCAGGCCAGGGAGCCTCCAGGAAATAAGGCAAAGAGTGCAACAGATTTGGGAGCTTAACACAAATTAGAGAGTAAGATTGTATTTAAAGGAGAAGTCGGGACTTCTCTGGAGGTCCAAGGTTAAGACTCCACAATTCCATTGCAGGGGCCACAGGTTCAAATCCTGGTTAGGGAACTAAGATCCCATTCAACTAAAAAAAAAACAAGGCAAAATCATTCCATAGATATCACACAAACTTCTGGAAAGGTGAAATGTAGAAGAAGCATTCCTGGAAATGATCAAAGATTAGGCTATTGAATGGAGGGAGATGAGACAAAAACTCCAATCACATTCAAACCAGGAGAGCTGTATTCTGAAGTATTAATACATGATCTTTGTATAAGCAGTTGGGAATTGATTTCAATTCCCTTACTTCCTGAAGTAAGTTTTCTTATTTCATATCAGAAGCAGCTCAAAATTATTCAAAAGTGAGTTATAAAATAATGAGCACATAGATTTTTACCGAGAGTAGCTACCTTGGACAATAACCAGCACTAGAGGTTATTTGGCGTCATGGCTGAAGGGCCAGGTGTAGAACTGACAGACCCCTAATCTTTACCTCCAGCCCGATTACCCCACCATCCACCAGCCATCTTCTGCTCCCCTGCCCCTCGGCAGGGTTGAACTGCCCTGTGAAATCCTGTCTGCTCACTTCTCTGAAGTCTCTTCATCCACCTGGTTGGACTGGAGGGGTTTTCACCTCCATTTTTTCCATCAACTCAACTCTATTTTATAAAATTTCAGATAGTCCTCAAAATCTATTATCTCAATGGGAACACCCAAATCTCTTTTCAAAGCTGCCCTGAATTTATAATTCTTACCATTCATCTGACCTATTAATGGAGTTTCTGAGTGCAGAAAAAGGTGAAGTTTGCCCTTCTGACACAAATAATATATTAGTATTTCACTTAGCACTCTCTATCATAGAATACACAAAGTCAGTTGTACTTTCCTAGTCCCCATAAACCTGAAGCGCTATGGTGAGCATGTACCATATAGATTTAAATATTTAGCATTTCCTCCTTGTGTACTTATTTCTTATCCCTTTTGTTTTCTCCTATATGAAAATGTCCAAATCCTCTATAGTAGTTAATTTTGAAGTTCTTTTCGGTAGCAAGAGAAAGTCCTCTCTTTAGATTAATAAATAATGTGTACAACTCTAATGATTTTTTCTATTAATCTTTAGCAAAGCATGGCATTTAATCTCCTCAGTGTGATAAACATATGAATTGATGAGCTCTGACCGTGGGGCCACCTAACAAGACATACGCCTCTATAAGACTTCATTCTGTATGAAGAGTCATATTAATTTCTGAATTACTTGGGTTAATGATATTTCATTAAGAAACCCTTAACAAATGCAAAGTGTTCACTTTCATGGAGGGATTTAATGTGAACTTAATGGATTTATTCTATTACTTTGCTCATTTTAAAAATAGTCTTTAATTAGATATTACTATTAATAGACCTATTACACACGTTTCAAGAAGTCTCTTGAATTTTTCCGAACTTAATCATTAAGATTTATCAAATCAGATGGAGGAAGCAAAGATGAAAACAGTTACATATTTAGATAAGCATCCTTGAACTTAAGACTCATGTTACAAATGAACAGCTAAGACTTTATAAGGAGGGGATATTACAAATAATATACTTGTAAATGAAAAACTGATCATCCAAAATTTTCTTTTTTATATACAAAGGGCTAGGTCTTCATTCATTTATTAAACAAACATTTTTTTAGTATTAATGATGTGTGAGTTACGGTAACTTTTTTTAAAAAAGGAAGAGTTTTAGGATCAAATAAAAGCCTAAATAGATGATTTAAACCAGTAACTACACTAGAATATGGTTTGTGCTAAAATAAAGGTAAGAACAGTGTGCCAAGGAGCAAAGAAGGGAAACTCACTTAACACAGATGAGAACGGAGGAAAGGGGGTTAGAGAGAAGGTAACATTTGAATTGAGTCCTAAAAGTTGATTTAAACACTAACCAGGCACATAGGATGGGGAAGGATATTGTAGGCAAAGAAGATATCCTTACGCATCTTGAAACTTGGACCGTTGTGTGTTTCAGGAGGTCATGGAACACGATAAATTGTGATAGCTTCAACTAATGTTGTGGCAATGAGGACAAAGAGAAGATGCATTAGAGAACTAGTTCAGAAAGCTTGACCTGCTTTGGATACCTTATCACATGCAGAATGGATTGATAGACAGGGCTGGGGATTTTTAAAGAAGCTATAGGAAATCCAGACGTTTCAGGCAGCTAGATATGTTTGACACTCTGGAAAGAAATCTGCACTGAAAATAAAAAGCTGAGATTATTATTATCCAGGCAAATTGTTGGAAGAGGTACAAATTCATTGCTGTTGGAGGAAAAAATGTGCTATTTTCAAGATGAGCGTCTGGTATCATCACCTGCCATAAAACATGCATACCTAGTGGGTAACTGGAGCTTGATCACCTGCACACATCCCTGGATTGGGAACTCTAATGTTCTGACGAGGATTAGGCATTCCTGGAACATGGTGCATGGAAGAGGATTTAGTCGGGGCTGATATGATTGGAAAAAAGGTCCAGGAGGAGGGAGGAGGGAGGGAGAAGCGGGAGGGGAGGAGAAAGAAAAGAAAGAAAAAGAAGAGAAATAGCAATAAAGGGGTGTTTAGAGATATTTTTGTCACACACCTACTCTGTGTCTGGAACCTCATATCAACTTCTAATTTATATCCTCACAACAAACTTAGAAAGTAGGTAGTCTTATTGCCACTAAACTTACAGAGATGCTCAGACTCAGGAAAATTAAGTAAATTGCCAAGGTCACACTGCTAAGGAATTAGAAGGGTATGTCTGCTTGGCTCTCTCCAAAATTTCCGAAAGTTTCATCAGCCAAGGAGCTTTAAGTCTACGATGATATTCAGAGGAGAGGGGCAAAACCAAGCCTTGGACAAAGAAACTTAATCAAGTGATATGGGTGCAATAGTGTCCATTAACAATAAAGCGGGAGGTCCTAGCTAAAATCGGGCTTCCCTCCTGTGCCAGTGCAGGAGACTCAAGAGACATGGGTTCCATCCCTGAGTTGGGAAGATCCCCTGGAGGAGGGCCTGGCAACCCACTCCAGGATCCTTGCCTATAGAATCCCCATGGAAAGAGAAACCGGGTGGGCTACAGGCCATGGGTCACAAAGAGTCAGACACGACTCGGCACACACAGACTAGCTGGAATCAAGGAGGAAGCGACTTGAAAGAAACTCTGTTCTTTGGGCCAGGACAACATAGAGAAATAGAGGGTGGAAAGATCAAAGACCAAGAGAAATAACTCAAGTCTGAAACAACTTAGAGTCCATGAGAATCTTGGGAAACATTAAGTTAATAGTAAAGGTTCTGTAACTTTGGGGAATGTTTGGGTATTTCAGTCTTCTCTGATGATATAAAGGTCTAGACCAGTTTGCAGAGAGAGTAATTTCTATGAAAGAAATACACAGGGAGCCTATAGTTGTATGTGGAGCAGCAGTGAAGCTATTTCACCCCATGCCCCAGCAGACATAGGTGCATGTCAATGCAGAGGATGCCAGGAGGTTCCATCTAGTCCAGGCTGGGATTCACATCGTGCCATGTGTTCTGGGCTGCTGGCCCTCCAGACAAGACTAGGCCAGAGCAAGCCACATCAGCTTGCAAAGAGCTGAGCTGACAGCACACACCTCTTTCCCACTCCACATTCACTGATGTCACACTAGTGGTTTGTAATCATTCATAGTGAGAACGTTTATACTGTGGAAACTGGAAAATGCTCTAAATCAGGACTTTTTTTTTTCTAAAAGGCAAGTCTGCCTCCAGGTGTTAACACAGATGGCAAAGGGTGAGGGGACATATGGGGAGGTCTTGAGCATCTGGAAGCCGAGATGAGAGGGATCAAAAGGTAAAGAGGAGGGTATCGTATGCATTCCCCAACTGGACCTGAGTGAGGTGATGTGAGCCAAAGAGAGGGAGCTCTACACAGCAGGGACAGTGGGCACCAGCCACACCGTGTGAATCCAGGTTGTGACCTAGAGCAAGGAGGGAGGACCTGTCGAGTGTTTCTGTTTGTTCTGCAAACAACAGGACTCCATCACTGGGACTGACGGAAAACGCTGGTAGTGATGTCACCACCTGGGTGCATCTCCTGAAAGCTGCAGCCGAAGACCAGGGAGGGGTTCATTGAGACTATACAAGGTATTCCTGGTGGACTCTCAGAACTAAACAAAGTTGACTTTGAGGGAGAGCCTGGAGACATGGTGCTCGCAGGTGAGGACTATGATCCAGCTGCGTGTGGGCATTAACAACGTGACCTCATCTGTTCCTCTGTTTGGGAGACCTGAGGGATCTGGGTTACAGTTATTTTGTCTGCCCCAACAGATCTGGCACACATTTGTCTGTGTAACAGGCAGATGTCTAAGATGGTACCTGATGATTCCCACCACCTGGTATCCATGGCCTTGCATAACCTCTTCCTGTTAAGTATGGGCAGGACCTAGTGACTTGTTCCTAATGAATCGAATATGGTAAAGAAGAATTGATGCTTTTGAACTGTGGTGTTGGAGAAGACTCTTGAGAGTCCCCTGGACAGCAAGGAGATCCAACCAGTCCATCATAAAGGAAATCAGTCCTGAATATTCATTGGAAGGACTGAAACTGAAGCTCCACTACTTTGGCCACCTGATGCAAAGAACCAACTCAGTGGAAAAGACCCTGATGCCGGGAAAGATTGAGGGCAGGAGGAGAAGGGGGCAACAGAGGATGAGATGGTTGGATGGCATCACTGACTCAATGGACATGAATTTGAGCAAGCTCTAGAAGATGGTGAAGGGCAGGGAAGCCTGGCCTGATGCAGTCCATAGAGTCGCAAAGAGTCAGACATGACTGAGCGACTGAACAACAACAAAGTCATGGGATGTCAATTTGATGATTAAGTTAGAAAATAACATGACTCCATCCTGCTAGTAGACCAACTTTATTGCCTTCCAAGCTCACACACTTTGGTAAAACAAGTCATTAGGTTGGAAAGGTCCATACAGCAAGGAACAGCTGCAGAAAACTGAGCCCTCAATCCAACAGCCCTTAAGAACTGACTCATGACAACCACCAGGATGAGTGAATTTTAAAGTCAATCCTTCCCCAGTTGAACTTGATAGGAGACCATAGCCTTGGTGACACATTGATCACAGTATGACAAGAGTCTCAGAGCCAGAGGACCCACACAACTCAGCTATGTCAGAATTCGTATCCCACAGAAACTTTCAGATAATGAATGTATGCTGTTTTAAGCTGCTAGGTTTCCAGGTACTGTGCTTTGTGATAGTAGATACTAATATAGGTTGGGAGGCCACAGATGTTTGTACTATCAGTTTCAGCTTGGCATTACCACTCAAACATAAATCCTACAGCAAAAAAAAACATAAAAAGGTAGTTAAAAGATGGCAGGCTAAGGACATGGAAACAAACATCATCCATCAACAGATGAATGGATAAGGAAGCTGTGTACATACACACAATGGAATATTACTCAGCTACAAAAAGGAATACATTTGAGTCAGTTCTAATGAGGTAGATGACCCTAGAGCCTGTTATAAAAAGTGAAGTCAGAAAGAGATAAAGATCATATATTAAATAAATATAAATATAAATATCGCATATATATGGAACCTAGAAAGATAGTACTGATGAACCTATCTGCAGGGCAGCAAAGGAGATGCAGACATAAAGGACAGACTTTTGGAATTAGTGAGGGAAGCCGAGGGTGGGATGATTTGGGAGAGTAGCATTGAAACATATATATCACCATATGTAAAATAGATAGCCAGTGGGAGTTTGTTTTATGATGCAGGGAACCCAAAGCCAGTGCTCTGTGACAACCTAGAGGGGTGAGATGGGGAAGGAGGTGGTAGGGAGGTTCAAGAGGAAGAGGACATATGTATACCTATGGCTGATTCATGTTGATGTATAACAGAAACCATCACAATATTGTAAAGCAATTATCCTCCAATTAAAAATTAAATAAAATTTAAAACAGGATGGCAGGCTATTAACAAAAATAATATCTAAGGGTGTAAAGAGATACAGTAACAAATAGATTGACTTTGGAAAGTCAGGTAAATTCAATTTCAAATTCTGGTTGTCAAGCATAAGGCAAGGCCAAGGCCTGCCAGGTTCAGCCAGTAAAGAAACATGAATATATTTTAAATTCAGACAATGTATCACATAGACACTGAAAGGATGACTAGCCAGAGATGGAAGCTCCCCATGGCCCTCACTCAGGGAAATACTGAAATAAAAAGGGCTAGATGAGTATGACATCAACAATTGGACATTTTCTTGTCTGTGGACAAGAACTGTTTTGCATTGCTCTCAGTTACCTACAGGTTAGAACTGCAAAATTCTCCCACAGAACCAGGGCAAACAAAGGAGCAGGGGGCAGTATATAGATCTACACTGAAACAGACATTTCTCATTACACCACTGTTCCAAGTTCTGTGAGGGTATGAACTCATTTAAGATTGACAATGATGATGTATGAAAAGTAATGTGATTATGAGCATTTTGTAAAGAAGAACTCTAAGGCATAGACTTCTCTGGTGGTCCAGTGGTTAAGAATCCACCTGCCAATGCAGAGGTCATGGGTTCAGTCCCTGGTCTGGGAAGATTCCATATTCTGCAGGGCAACTAAGCCCAAGCTCCACAACAAGAGAAGCCACCACAAGAGAAGCCTGCTCACCACAACTAAAGGCAGCAATGAAGATCCAGTGCAGTCAATAAATACTTTTTAAGTTATTAAAAAGAAAAAGAAATCTAAGGCACCTAGAGGTTAAACTGAACCATTCAAAGTCACACAAAGTGAACGGCAAAACCAAACTTTGAAGTGAGTCTATGCTCTTGGCCACCAGGCCCTCCCTGTCTCCGCAGTGCTTGTTTGACAAATGTCCTACAAAGGAACTATTGAAAAAGGGAAGCAGATGACTTTTAAGGTCTGGAGAGCTGAGAAAGGATAAAATCTGGATGATCTGGTTGTTCTTTATTTATCTTCCAGAAGCTGTGATGCTTGCTGTCCTCTAAGGAGGACAAAGGAAACTGAAAGCAAAACAAAAGGAAGCTTCTGTGAGGGGCAGTATTTCGTTCATTGTAGAGACGAGAGAAACCAAAGCACAGAGTAGGCGCTGTTCCTGAGATGCTGACAACTTGAGAACTTCTCTCTCTAAAGCAATGTTTCTCAATGGGGCAATTCCACTCCCCACCCCAGGGGACATTTGACAATGTCTGGGGATTGGGGTTATCACAATCAGGGTGGGGGTGCAGCTGGCATTGAATGAGTAGACACCAAGGATGATGCTTTACAAACTTCCATCACAGAGCAGCCTCCACCACGAAGGATAGCTGAGAAATTGTGCCCTAGAGGAAGAAGTATGCTGAGCCTCTGAACATCTGCAGGAAAAGAGCATGGAGAAAGAGAGAACAGATAGATACAAAATAAAACAGATGAATAGAAAAGCAAGCATCAACTACACTGTCCTTTGGTGAAATGGATTCCTCAAAAAGCCAACAAAATGCATCAACAGAGCCCTAAATTGGTTTCTCTCTTAAGTTATTGGTTTTATACATCTCCAAAACACACCACATATCTGACTCATAGCTGGAGCCAATAACTGAGAATCATGCCCTGAAATTCAGTCTAAGTAACCTTTCTTCCTGCCTGCAACACACCCAGTCAACAATTAGGATCATTGGGTATCTTGTAAAATGCCTGGCCATCCATTTTGCTAGCTTCTAAGTAAACACAGAAATAGAGAAAACCTGAAGTGCTTCCTTATCCAGCAACAAAATTGATTCACTGAGAGTCCACAAGCACAGCCACTTTAACTTAACCAGTGCATTAGTATAATTTGAGCTGCATAATCGCAAAGCCAAAAAGCCATTTGGTCATTGACAGATACAAACAAGCCCAAGAAATTTAAAAAGAACAGCCTTCCCAGAATAAAACCCAAACATATGGTGGAGAAATAAAATAATCCAATCAACAAAACACCCTTCTGTGAATACAGAAAAGAGATGGAACCCAATCTATTAAAGGGCAAGCACCACCAGACTTACGTGCATGGAAGTGAGCTCAAAGGTATCTGCAAAGCCCAGACAGAATTTTATACAAGTTTCTACAGTGAAGTAGAAGAAAAAATAATTCAATCTTCTCTTATCTTCTTCAGGGATAAGTGAATTCACCTTGCCAAGAGTCTCCTGTACACCTCAGGAGAGAGTTAATTTTGGAGGTTGTGTATATATAATACCAAGGATCAGAAGGCTCCTGACATTTCATTATAAAATTAAAATGTCAACATCATATGGTTATCAGTTACATGTGCAATCTTAAAAAATGATATAAGTGAACTTATTTACAAAACAGAAATAGACTCACAGACAAAGTAAACAGACTTGTGGCTACCAGAGGGGATGGGGGTTGGTGATGAGGAGTTTAGTTTGGAAGTAACATATATGCTACCATGTATAAAGTAGATAAACAACTATAGTACAGACAGTGATATTCCATGTCTTATAATAACCTATAAGCGAAAATAATCAGAAAAAGAATGTGTGTATATATATACAGATACATGTATAACTGTGTCAGCTTGCTGTACACTTGAAGCTAACAATATTGAAAATTAACTAGACTTCAATTAAAAATAGCTATTAAAAATTAAAATGTCAGGCCTCTTACTGGCACTATAATGTTTTTCAAGAAACAGTCCAAGGAGAGGAGGACAAAGCAGCAGCCACTCCTTCCTTCCTTCAAGGAAATTCGCCATTTTGCCCTTATCATACAGAGAGAAGACAAAGGAATAAATATTTGTTTAGCTCCAACTAAGTACCCGGCCTTTAAAGTACAGTCAAGCCTCGGTGTCTTTATGGTGGATTTATCCACCATAAACCGCAGATTTACCATAAACACCAAACCACTGCTCCTAGGGGAAACAGGGTGAGGTTCCTGCAATCATTTGGCCGGCATCATTTTTGTCAACTGAGCAACCCATAACCTTGTTTTATGTGTTTCTGTTTAAAAACACGTTATATAGTATATATATATTGCTGGTTCATTAAGACTAAAGTCAGGGCCAGCAGCACAATAACACAAGCCTGAAGGAAGCTTCTCTAACACACGTAATTTCTCCAAAAGGCATCTCACAGCCGTCTTGCACTTAGGAATGCTGGACTGCACTTCAGCACTATGCTTGGGGGCATAAAAAAGGTCACCAAAAAATTTAAAAAAAATAACCAACACAGGTGACCTTTGAACAGCACAGGTTTGAACTGCAGTGCTCCACTCACACACAGGTGGGTTTTAGTGATCAATACTCCAGTACTACACCATCCACAGTGGGTTGAACCTGTGGATGTGGAACTGCTGATACACAAGACCAATGCTTTTGATATGCAGATTTTCCACTGCGCAGGGGTTGGGAACCCTAACCCCCTTATCATTCAGGGTCTAGTATACAAACATGTGAAACCTGTGGCACTAAACAGACCCAAAAAAGGACACTTGTTTATAGCATGAGACATGAAACAAGAAAGTGGAGCACTGTCCTATTTGACTTCAGCTGAGAGTGTGTTTTGAGGAAATCAAATTTTTTTGCCACTCCGCCCCTCTCTGTGAATGATTGTGCAAGAGACGTAAGTATTAATTTGGGGCTATAAATAAATTTCTGCAAGCAGGCAAATTCACGAATACAGAACTGCAAAGAGTAAGGATCAGCTGTGTATTACTCTGTTTAAATCTTACTATGACCTTGCAAAGCAGGCACTATAATCTCTATTTTACATAAAAAGAGCAGGTTTCAAAAGGTTAACTAACTTGTCCAAGATTACAAATAGGGCTTCCCTGGTGGTCCAGCTGGTTAAGAATCCACCTTGCAATGCAGGAGAAACCAGTTTGATCCATGGCCCAGGAGATCCCACCTGCTGCAGGGCAGCTAAGCCTGGGTGCCACAGCTACTGAGCAGGCACTCTAGAGCCCACAAGTCACAATTAGCCCACATGCCATGACTACTAAAGTCCGCATGCCTAGAGCCTATGCTCTGCAACAAGAGAAGCCACTGCAATGAGAAGCCTGTGCACTGCAGCTAGAGGAAAAGCCTGTGTGCAGCAACAAAGACCCAGTGCAGTCGAAAGAAATGAATTAGTAAAAAAAAATTACAAACTAATAAGATCAATCTGCTGTTGAACAATCCTATGTCCTGAAGTCCACTGAAGATCACCCAACATCAGCAGTCAGGCAAAGTATTAACGAAAAACCCAAATGAACCTTTTGGCCAACCCAACAGAAAAGACCAGTGGACTTTCCAAGTCGAGACACATTCAGGAGCTGTCCTTCAGCTCCTATTAAGACTGCTTCTTATGCAGTCTAGTCAAACACACTCTCAACACCTTTGTGTGCTCTTGCCTACAAAGGGAGTGCCTAAGTGGGCACTACCTTTCTGGAAGAACAGTGAAACAGCACCTGCATGGAAACGTTGAGGTCCTGCCAGAAAAGAATGACTTTATGAAAACTGAAAATGTGGGGGCAGAAATTATTCCTCCTTAGCCTAACCTCCAAGTTATCCAACATGGTGACTCTGAAGATTTCACTGTTGTTAGATCAGCTGGCAGAAAGCTGAGCAGTGTTCTCTCCCTTAGCTCAGACAAACGGGTCAACTCTCAACCCAAAAGTGGCAGATTTACCTAGTCTGACTTTTCTGAAACTTCCACTGGGGGTTCTGACATTCCAGGGAGCATTTCTCAAAGACCTCCAGTTTTGTGACCCGTTGGATCAGTGGTCCAACAACTGCTTTCCCTGGAGGTGGAGTCGCAGTCATTCCTGCTCTGAAGGCCAATCCCTTGGTTTCTCTCTCTTCTAAAACCTTCCTATCATCTCGCCTCCACCTGTCCTAATTCTTAGGCATGTGTAGCCCCCCGAGATTTCCTTTCCAACCTAAAGTGAAAAAAATAACAGTTGTGTCACTGAGGCTCCCAGGCGCCTGTGTGCCAGCCTGGAGGAGAATCTGTGTCTCCTCCCTCCCTTGCTCTCAGGGATATGACGGCCGGTGCTTCCAGTCCCCAGCCTGAGGAGACTCACATGAGTAAGGCCCTGTGAGGCTGGCCCCCTGACATGAAGGGAACAGGAAACTTCAGGACAGCAGCCTAGAGCCCAAGGAATCAGCAGCTGAAATGGCAAGAGAGGAGAATGCTAGAAGGGCTATGTTTGCTAGCACATGATGGAAGCTCCAGGAATTCTCTGAGTTTTTCCTGGAGAGCTGCAGCAAATTGAGGGAAGAATAGGTCTTGTCAGTTCTGGGTGTGGGATGAAGAAATGCTGCTTTGTAATTACGGTTGAGACCCTATTTGGGGACCAGACGTGATGAAACATGAAAGATGTGTATTGGGTCAATAATTTACTCCCTAAAGCTCATAGAAAGGTGGTTCATTATACAAGTTTAAATATGGTACCATGTCTTTTCTCCCCTCTGGACCTCTCCAGGGTTCTACGCGTGATAAATTCCCATGGGCATTGAAAGACCGAAAGTGTAGTTGCTCAGTCATGTCCAACTCTTTGCGACTCCATGGACTGTAGCCCACCAGGCTCCTCTGTCCAAGGGATTTCCCAGGCAAGAATACTGGAGTGGACAGCCATTCCCTTCTCCAGGGGATCTTCCTGACCCAGGGATCGAACCTGGGTCTCACACATGGCAGGCTCAGTTTTTATCATCTCAGCCACTAGGGAAGCCCTCCCATGGGCATCAGTTGGTGCTATCTTAAGTTATAGTACCTAACTTTAGTTTAGGGACATGGAAAATATTGGTATTTGATGCCTACAATCTGAATGAGACTTCTTATAACTTATAAAAGCATAGGTAGTTTAAAGTAAACTGGGGCTAATGGAGCTGATGGATGAAAAGAAAGAAATTCAAAGGCTTGTTAATATTCTTTAGATATTCTTGTTTGACACCTGGCTGAGGATAAATTATACTTTTTTAGTTTAAACTCTATAATTTAGAGAGAAGTTTCCATAAATACCTAATGCAGATCTTTAAGAACATTTAAAGCCACTTCAGTGACAAAGAAAATGAAAACATTCAGGAGGAACTAAATAAACTTTATTTTTTCAAATGCTGATGTTTCCAACTAGATCATTGTCTAGAAATTCCAAGCTTAAAAAGCAAAAGATGTAAGAAAAGAGGTAATATGCTTAATTTTTCAAAGAAATCAATCTTTTTCAAGAGTGGGAATAAAATGAGCTATTTTTTAAGTGGGTAGGGTTAAGTATTACATAATGGTTTCCCACAGTACGCAGTGACTCTCATTAGGCACCATCCTTTGAGGAAGTGCTATAACTCAGATCACAGTAAAATAAGGTTTTCATTTTGCTTGGCTTTGTTTTTAGAATATAGAAACTAAGCCAGCTTTAATGGCTCCTAGGAAAATTTCATGCTTCGTTTAAATACCTGCCTGTGAGCTGTTTCCATTTAGAGAGCTGTAATCAATAGAAAGAGACATGTTCCCTTTTGTCAAAGCCAGGTTGTAAAACTGCAAGTAACAGAGACTGGTTGGTCAGGAGACAAATTGCATGAAGCTCTAACTCTGGCTCATTAGGGCTACGTCTTATTTGTGAATCAACCACAGTGCCGAGAGCAACATTTTACTCCTAAGTGGTGCCTGCTAATTCTTGGCCAGTGAATTAATGAATAGGTAACTTCACTGGCATTGCATGCTGGGTGGGTGGGGGCAGGGAGTAGAGGGGGCAGCGGAGACAATGAATGACAGTCTCACCAATGACAACCCATAGGAACATGGAGCCCAATAAAGTTACTACTATCTTCCATGAATCTAGCCTTTTCAGAAAAATTCAACAATTTCACCTCTTCACTTTCTTGTATTAAAGATTTACTGTCTCCTATCTTAAGTAGGTATGCCAATAAGCCAGATGCATTTTAATCTCGGAGAAGGACAAACTCTATGGGAGGTAAGAATGGGGGCTAGGGATTACGTTCAACCCTTTTCTTGCAGTAGTAGTGAAAATCTAAGTGTTGCCAAGTTGTGTTAACAAAGCCAGTCATGGCTAAGTAACTATGGTGTGTCACTATATGCTCGAATATTCTACTACAGTGCCAAATATTGACTACATCTGAATATAATGACACCATTAGCTTATCTCTACAGTCACTCAGAAACTCAGGAGTTTAAGACAACTCCTTTCATGATGCCCTTATTGTGCCATAAATTTGACCACAAGGCTTAAAGTTCGATGTTTTCCTATTTCTAACAAGCTTTTAGCTATAGTGGATAAAGTACCTTGTGCTTTTTCAATTTGATGGCTAACCCTTGAAGGGAATTCTGAAAGCCAGGAGAGTACCACTGCTGTTACCACCCATTCATTCAGCCAACATCTGCAGGACTCCTGGTATGTGATTCGTTGTGAGCTGGGTGCTAAAGATCCAGATGAATAAGCTATGGGCCCCACTCATAAGCACTTTTAGTCTAGAAATCATAAACAAACAGCTATGCAAACAAATAACTCTATAAAGAGAGACATAAACCATGAAAAATGCACAGTGAGACCCAAGAAAGACTATCATCAATTCTTCCTAGAAGATTAAGGAAACCCTTCACAGAAGAGATGAAATTGAACCAAGTCCTGAGTAATGAGTTGGTAGCAAGGT
The DNA here is from genome assembly GCA_007570785.1 of Antilocapra americana. Lineage (NCBI taxonomy): Eukaryota > Metazoa > Chordata > Mammalia > Artiodactyla > Antilocapridae > Antilocapra > Antilocapra americana. The sequence continues at coordinate 641,675 of ML663464.1, forward strand.
AGCTCGACCTCTTACAGTGAAGTGGTATTTTTCTGACTTGAGTGATAAAGTGATAGAAAAAAATGGCTTGGCCTCTCACAGGTGACTTTCAGCATTTTTAACTCTAATGATATTTCAAGATGCATATACATAAAAGTAGGTATGAAATCCTTATGCTTTTATTCTATTACATTGTAAAATGAAAACAAATTTACAAAATAAATATGATCAAAACTCCAAATGAGCCACATTTCACTTAATGTAAGGGATGATGTTGTTTTCCTGAAACCAAGCTGATGTTGCATCTTCCGCTTCTCTGGCTTATCAACTGTTAATATGTGCAAAGTAATACAGTTAAAAATCCAATAGTAGAACAGAATTTACGATGAAAAACTGCAGTGGCCTACTTTGAAGAAACCACTATTTCTAATCATATTTCTCTGATAGGTAAAGCTTTCTCAGTAATTTGGTTATACTGATATTTTTAACTTAGGTATCAATCTTAAACACTGTGCATCAATTTCTTGATTTTTAGGTGTAGACTTAACCCACTTATCTACTTCCCACTTCTTCTCTAAATTCCAGCCAATCAACTGACAAGAATGATTACCTGCACAACATTAAACAGCATTTTAGGGACTTTCCTGGTTGTCCACCAGCTAAGACTTTGCACTCCCAATGCAGGGGGGCCTGAGTTTGATCCCTGGTCAGGAAACTAGATCCCACATGCTACACCTAAGAGTTTACGTGCCGCAACTAATAAAAAAAAAGATGCCACAAGTAAGACCCAGCATAGCCAAATAAATAAATAAATAAATTTATTTTAAAATAAATAGCCTTTTAAATCTTCATGTCTACAACTATCAAACACACATTCTCCTTCTCTCATTGTGTTAGTCGAGGACAGTACCACTCCATCCTCCTTTTTATGTCTCCTCCCTCCCTTTCATGTCCCAGCTACTGTCAATCATGTCTTTCTTTGCATGACATTTATATCCTGACTTGTAACCCTAGTCAAGTCTCTCATGATTTGTCTAGAGATTGATCCTAAAGACTAAAAACCTGTAAGCTTAGTTGACACCAGTTTGACCCAACATTGTTCATCCTGTAATCAAATGATGTTCTCTGCAGGCAGACTGGCAGAAGCAGACAGGTGAAATTCTAGTCTGCTTGTCCTGTCTGTATAACCGTGGGTAAGCAATTTCACTGTGCTTTCATTACCTCATCTGAAAAATATGGACTATGATCTACCTCATAGGTTTGGGATGAATATTTAAGTGAATTAGTATATGTAAGATATATAATGCCTACAGATACAGAGAACATAGTTGTGGTTGCCATGGAGGAAAGGGAGTGGGAGAGGAATGGACTAGGAGTTTGGGATTAGTGGATGCAAACTATTACATATAGAATGGATAAACAACAAAGACCTACTGTATAGCACAGGGAACTACATTCCATATCCTGTGATAAACCATAATGGAAAAGAATATAAAAAAGTATCTGTGTGTGTGAGACTGAGTCACTTTGCTATATAGCAGAAAAACCCTGTAAATCAACTCTACTTCAATAAAATAAAATTTAACCAATATATATAGTGTCTATACATAGTTACTCCTCAATAAATGTTTGCTTTTATTATAATAAATTTTATTCCCTGGCTTTCAGAAGAGAATGGCCCTAGTGTCAGGTTCAAAAAATTTTCTGCTCTCCATTTTCCCTTCCTCATTTTCTTTAATTTCTAAATTTCTGATAGAGGTGACTGAGAGGATGTTCAGGCTACTTACCAGAACATGGAATATAGAAGTGGAGTGAAGTGAAAGTCGCTCAGTCATGTCCAACTCTTTGTGACCCCATGGAATTCTCCAGGAGCATATATAGAAGAAATTGATTTTGGACAAATGCTTTTTCTATGGGACATCTAGGTAGATTTCAGATTACATCTATTCAGTCCTCTCTTTTTATCTATAATTCTCTAAGAATTAGGAATATGTCTTATTACAAAGTGTTTTTTGAGAGAAAACACTCACTCATGCAATTATCTGGGAAAAGGGTATTTACCCAAAATCTCATGAGTCAAAAATATGGTTTCTCAGTTATGCCAAAGGTCTCAGTACAGGTTAACATTTTCCACTCCCTGGAATAACTAAACAATAACATTTGTGATACAGAAAAGTTCATGCTGATTCCAAAGGGACAAAGCTAGCAGCTGGGAAGTAGAACTGAATAAGATGTTTAAAAAACACATCTCTTCCATCCTTTTCCTTTGCTTCTCTAGTTTCTTCCTTCTTAATCACACATTACCAAACCATTTTGGCTCTCACATTCCAGGGTAGCTTGTAAGGCTACTGAAGTCATAAGAAATTTCTATTTGATTGTGCCACTTGAAGGAGAGAAGAGGCTTGAGAAAATGAAATATTAAACTGCCTCTCTGACACTCTCCTGGAATTCTGTGGCTGCCACTAAACCATTGCTGGGAATCCCTAGTGGTTGTAAAATGATGGTGTAAAGAATGGCCTTAAAGTTGGGAACTGCTCTGTTTGACTATTACCTCTTATATCCATTTTCCATGCTGCCATAACAAACTACCATAAACCTGGTGGCTCAAGACAATGCAAACTTATTATCTCAGAATGCTGTAGGTCAGAAGTCCTGGTCGGCTCAGCTGGATTTCTAGCTTCATATTTCACAAGACCAAAATCAACATGTCAGCTTAATGAATGCTTCCTGGGAGACTCTAGGAAATGTCAGTTTCGAAGCTTATTCAAGTTGGTGGCTGAATTCAGATCCTTGGGGTTATACGACTGTGGTTCTCATTTCCTTACTGGCTGTCTTTGCTCTCAGAGCCTCCCCACATCCTTTCTTATGCTTTCTGTGTGCCTTCCCCCAACCCCCATCAGCAGGTCAAGTCCTTCTCATGCCTCACATATCTACAACTTTGCTCCTGCTGCATCTCTCTGACTGCGTCTTCTGCTTTCCTCTACTGTCGCATCACTTCTGATTCTGCTCAGAGAAATTTCTTTGCTTGTAAGGCCTCATGTGAAGAGATTGGACCCATCAGAGCGATCCAGGTTAACATCCCTATTTTAAGGTTCAGTAACCAGAGTGAGATTGGCAAAATCCCTTCACTGTGATATCTAGATTAGTGTTTGATTGAATAACCAGGGGATTGGGAATTGGGTGGGGCACATCTTTGGAATTTTGCCTACAAAATTTCATGACTTATAAATCTAAAGCAGATGGCAGCCTCAGGGCCCAGGGAGTAGGCTATGTCTAATACATTTGAGCTTGCTAACTTTAAACATGGCTTCTGAGAGGCTCACACTACTGAAATAAGGAATAGTGGGAAAACCAACAAAATTACACAGCATCCTTTACACTCAGTTCTCATCTCCTCCCTTCTCTATAGTCCAAATACCACTGCTAGCTCTTTATGGACAAGATTCCCCTAATGTTTTTAATGACAGCATTTTTGCCCAGGACACTGCTCTCTAGATACTGCCCCAGAAATTCATAGCTTTTGAAGCAGCCTCAGGTCACCTTACCCTAAAGGAAGATGGGAAACAAACTGTCATAAGACTCAGTCCCTTTCCTGCCACTAGGCCTTTGTATTCACTCTGCCTGAGTTACACCACCCCCCTGCTTTTTGCAGATCCAGCTCCTCCCCATCACTCAGGTCTTGGTTTTCATGTTCTCTTATCAAAAGATTCTTCCTTGACCATCCTATCTGTTTGAGATGGTTTATCTATAGTTATATTTCAGCCTCTCACTGTTTTCATTTCCTGTATGGTGTTGATTATAATCTGCACACATTTTATTAAAGAATTTACTCATTTCTTATCTACCTCCTAAATGAGCATGTAATATTGAACAAGGCAAGGACTGTTTTGAAATCTATCTCATGCTGAGTACACTGCTAGATGCCAAATAAGGTTCATTGATGAATGAATGAACAAACTTCAGCAAATTCATGAGCATGGGGTCACACTCCAATACAAGCTTAAGTCCACTAGGGCAAAAACATCTCCTGGGGGTTGATCTTATGATCCACTCATTTCCCCAACAAGAATATGTGAAAAAAATAAAGTGTTTTTGTCCAATCTGAATAAACTCTGGAGATGTTGATACAATAGTTGGTCAACTGAGAAAAGACTTATGTGATCCAGAGTTTCTAATATTAAGGAAGATAGAAATCATTTTGCTTTATGAGCACTTACTACTATCTATCCAACTGACAGTTGATTATCATAGTTCTCTGCTTAAATATGTACCCAAATGTGTAGAGTTTCTTATAAATACCAGTGGATAATCTAAACTTTAGGCTAAAAACTATTTTAAGTGTTCCTCAACTGGTTACTATAAGTGCTAGGTTCAAGTCCTATCTTTTGGAGAGCTAAAGTTCCTTTTAAGCTGATTTGTTTGTGGATATTTCATAACTGATTCATGACTACGTAAGCAAAGTGAGCACCTCCTTCTTCCTTTACCAGCCCTTAGATCTCTTCTCCATGTTTCTCTGTCCTTCTATGTGCCCCAGGAGGCTGACTTCTATGGACTGCACTCCTCACACCTCTGTACCTCTGGCTTCTGGTTGGGTTCAGTGAACAGGGGTCAGTTGGAGAGTGATCAGAGCACAGGAGATTTGAAATAAGGTTAAAGTAATTATTCCGCCAGCTTTCTCTTAGTTCCATACAATTCTTTTTTGATGACATTTCCTGTGAGAGACGGAAATGGGGGTGGCTCTTCCACAGTTCCAGCTCTCACTGTGCCTGGTAGCTGTTTCTTCTTTGGCCTCAGCAGGCTGAAGGGTGCTGACAGTTTCCTGATGCTCCAATGTTCCTTAATGGTTCCCTTAACCCTACCTGTGCTTCTAAATAGTTTCTTCGTTAAAAAGTTCCTTTCAAAACTCCCAACTGAGTATCCTGTTTTCTTCTGGGACTCTGACCAATATACTCATTTTCCTTGGCCAATTTTCCCATTTCACATGTGTGATTAGAGAGCTATAGAAGCTGAGAGAATATTCCTAGGACATCTTTTGCTCCTGCCCATTCTTTATAACTATTTGGGATGCTAGGGAAACAGTGGAAACCATGACAGACTTTATTTTTGTGGGCTCCAAAACCACTGTAGATGGTGATTGCAGCCATGAAATTAAAAGATGCTTGCTCCTTGGAAGAAAAGTTATGACCAACCTAGACAGCATATTAAAAAGTAGACAGCACTTTGCCAACAAAGGTCCATCTAGTCAAGGCTATGGTTTTCCCAGTAGTCATGTATGGATGTGAGAGTTGGACTATAAAGAAAGCTGAAAGCCAAAATATTGATGCTTTTGAACTGTGGTGTTGGAGAAGACTCTTGAGAGTCCCTTGGACTGCAAGGAGATCCAACCAGTCCATCCTAAAGGAAATCAGTCCTGAATATTCATTGGAAGGACTGATGTTGAAGCTGAAACTCCAATACTTTGGCCACCTGATGTGAAGAACTGACTCATTTGGAAAAGACCCTGATGCTGGGCAAGATTGAAGGTGGGAGGAGAAGGGGACAACAAAGGATGAGATGGTTGGATGGCATCACCGACTCAATGGACATGAGTTTGAGTAAGCTCCAGGAGTTGGTGATGGACAGAGAGGCCTGAGGTGCTGCAGTCCATGGGCTCACAAAGAGTTGGACATGACTGAGCAACTGAACTGACTGAGGGAAATTTCTTCCAACAGTCTATTTTTTCTGCCATCATACTTCTGATGACTTAAAAAACTGAGAAAGGCCAAATAAAAATAGCTCACAATTGGACAGGGATTTTCTTTTCTGCTTAGTAGAAATGAGATCTCAGCCTTTAAAGCTAATTTGAATTTTTTTTTAAAATGAGGATTCTGACCTTGTACTTATATTTGAAAGCTTAATTTTCAGCTTTGGAGCATTTCCATTAATTTGTGAATGATAATAAATCATTTGAGTGGCCTATTTTGTTTATAAAGTGCTTCATTTGGCTATATTTCAAGAAATGCAACATTGCAAACAATACTTGTCATATGAATGGTTCAGGAAACAAATAAAGAACTAATAAAATCACCATTCTTTGAATCACTGTAAATGGTCCTCGCATTTAAACAAAGCTCATCTAAAGAATGTTTGGCATTTTGACTGATTGCAAAGGGGCCACTTACCACAAATGGGTTGTAAAATGCCCTATGCCTATCTATGCCACTGAACTGTTACACAAATAACTAAGGTATTACATGGAAAATGGTTCGGATCTTAGGTGGAAAGGCAACACTGGTGTTGTGCAAACAGTGGACTGGGATCTATTCCTAGCTAGGACACATCCTAGAAATAAAACTTTCAGCGTGATACTTCACCCATCCATGCTTCAGCTTTCTCATCTTTATAGCAATAGTAATAAAACCTTCCAATTTTATCAACAATGAGTAAGTACTTTAGCTTGTGTTCCCTCCAAAGCAGAGCCCAAGGCAGGACTAGTGAGCAGGTGATTTCCTTGGAAAATTGTCCCAGAAAGCAGAAGTGACAGAGTAGGAAGAATGAGACAGAGTAGGAGGAAAATAATAATTAAAAGCTTCAGGAATGAGCTTCTTCACATGATAAGTAACCTGAACCCAAGTCCACAGATGATCCTGAATTGTGTCTCTGAAGGAGGAGGAGGAGGAAGGGAGTGAAGTGAAGTGAATGTCCTTCAGTCGTGCCTGACTCTTTGTGACCCCATGTCCATGGGATTCTCCAGGCCAGAATACTGGAGTGGGGAGCTGTTCCCTTCTCCAGGGAATCTTCCCAACCAGGGATCGAACCCAGGTCTCCCGTATTGCAGGCAGATTCTTTACCAACTAAGCCACAAGCGAAGCCCAAGAATACTGGAGTGGGTAACCTATCCCTTCTCCAGCAGATCTTCCTGACCCAGGAATCCAACCGATGTCTCCTGCATTGCAGGCAGATTCTTTACCAACTGAGCTATCAGGGACCCAAAGTCAGGAATTCTAAAGCACTGACCCAGAAATTCTCTCCACTTGGTGGTGGTAGCCACCAGATGTTAACCTCCTAGCACCTCCAGTGTGCATGTCCAGAGGTTAAGACAGCATCTGGGGCTCTAGCACAGAAAAGAAAAGCAATTCTGGATCTCTCTGAGGTTGGATGTCTTTAGGGTATGTAGAACAGTCTACCTCAGAGAAGCTGAAATCAGAGATGTGACATGGGACAAAACAGTGTCTGGTTTGGAAGTATACTTCAAATGCTTTTTGTTCACAGCATAAATTAAGGCAGTTGTGGTGAGAAAAGGGAGGAAGGTTTCAAGAGACATCTGAGGTGGAAATGACCAGGCTCATGACTAGCCAAAGAGAAAAATCCCCAATGAACTTGCTACTTTTGCCCACAAATTGCAGCTCATTTCAGAAAGGTCTTTGTGGTAAAAAGAGAGACTTAACAATTACTTAGGAATAGACTAGGTTTTGGAAATGAAATAAGACAGTACACATTTCCAAGAATTTAACAAAAGCATAAGCCAGAAATCTGGACAGAGTTTTGACTTTGATCCTAATTGGCCAAACATGCAATTATGTGTGTAACAGTGCATAGGTATAATACCCTGGAATATTAGAACTATAAGGGATGAAAAAATTGAAATATTTCCTTTTGGAACAAAATGTCTTTACAGGACATAGTGATCTAATTTACCAGAAGGGACAGTGCTCTCTGGCTATTTCTCTTTCAGGGTCAGACAGCCAATTTTCCATGTTACCAAGCATCTTGGCAGAATTATTATTTCTGTGTGCTTGAAAGAGCCTTAGCAAATGAATCCAGCTCTCTTATTTTCTGTCCCCGCTAAACCAGGATGGACAATTTTTTTTATTAAGGGCCAGATAGTACATGCTTTAGATGCCTCAGGGTCTCTGTAGTAACAACTGACCTCTGCCATGGCGGCCCTGAAAGCAGACACAGACAATATGTAAGCAAATGGTACAGAGCCACACCTGCTCTAAACCAGTGCTACTTTAAATATGCTCTGATAACCAGCACGCATCCAAAGTGCATGTCTGCCATGAGTCCACAATGAGATAGGGAGATAAACTGACAATGAGCACTGAGAAACCTGTACTGCCATTAGACATTGTTGATACCCAAATACCTGATTATTTTCAGCATTTCATTCTTACTGCATTTAACCAAACCATCAATTGATGAAATCGTACTAAAATACCTTTTCCTTCACCCATACAGTTTGAGAAGCAAGACTCTAAATTTCAAGCTCATCTTCATTTTCCAGGTAGGTAAAGAGGCTCAGAGAATGGAGCTCTTCAGTGTCAGGTAGTCAGCTACGGGAAGAGCCAGGATACAAACCCTGATCCTTAGTCCAGTGCTATTTCCATACATAGTACAAGTTTCACAGTCTTTGTTAATGACCACATCTTCAAAGTTTCCTGCAGTGAGTTCCCTGGCTGTCCAGTGGTTAAGACTCTGTGCTTCCACTGCAGGGGACATAGGTTCAATCCCTGGTCAGGGAACTAAGATCCTGCATCCTGCAAAGCTACAGTTATATCGTTGAGCCCTATTGTCTGTTCAGCAGGTTAGATCATACAGCAAGTGCTTTTCTGTCATAGAACCCTTGAGCTTGTGAACCTCTAAGCCTGCATCTGCTGTTATCTGGGCTAAGACTGTTGCTCCAGGCTGGTCTGCCCTTTCTTAATTATTTAATTAAGATTCTCACTTCCAGGCTAAATGGTTGTAAGAAAATAAAAATTAACCTTAATATCCCTTTTCATCTCCACTCGTGCACTGGGTTATGAGGAAGGCGGTATGGTTCTTGATTAAATCAAAAGCCACATTATTCCAAATATTCTGCCCACCTCCTTATTTCCTACCATCCACCTAGAAGATTTTCAGCTCTTACCTACACTGAAAAAAATAATAGCTACCTAAATACCCCCCAAAGAATCCAGCTAGCTATTAACAATATAGTGACTAATAAGGGGCAAATGCACTGTCAGTGGAGGATGGAGCAGTTGACATAATCTGTGGAGGGCTCTTAAAGGCCTACAAATCTAGATGATGCTAAAGATCTATTGACTGTGTCAGCAAGATCAGCTTAAAAGATGGTTACTTAAAAATGAATGAAAAATATCGATTCAGAAATGAAAAAGATGACTCCTGCTAACATAATTCAAGGATAAGATAGCCACACTGTGGTAATTCAAAGATCAGTTGTAGACATAACTGCTTCAATCATTTCTGGAGGACATTTAAATGCATAACAGTCTCAGTATCAGATTTTACTGACTTAAGAACTTGAGCCAAAGTTTGCCTCTTCTGAATAAACTCTACATAGATTGGAGACAATTAGTATTAGATATGGACTTGATTTATATTTATAGACTTATTTCTAGCTGGATGTAGCTTTTCTCTGTTCCTTAAATAGAACTCCGAAGAGTCTTTGCCAGGTGACATGGCAAGCTTATTTGCTTTGTTTCTAAATATCTGCATGAAACAGAAGGCATTTATTTTAAAATATCTAATAATTCATATATTCTAATGGTTCTGATGGGCCTTTTCATTAATCTAGATTAATGTTGACTGGGAGTTTCCGAATCACTATACTGTTGATCTGTCAGAGCAATGAAAACATTCAGGCTTATATTCATTCAAAAATGCTCACCAAGAGGAATGTTAAATGGTGCAGCTGCTATGAAAAACAGTATGGCGGGTCTTCAAAAATTAAAAACAAAATTACCACATGACCCAGCAAACCCACTTCTGAATATATATCCAAAGGAACTGAAGACAGACTCTCAAAGAGATATTTGTGTATCCACATTCACAGCAGCACTCATAAACAACAATCAAGAGGCAGAAGTAACCCAAAAGCCCATCGATGGATAAATGGATAAAGAAAATACAGTATTAACAGTCTAACAAACTGAATATATCATAGATGAAGGAGCTGAAGCTCAGAAGCTTACCTTGTCTGACACAGGAGAGCTGGAAATGAACCAAGGGCTGGATATGCCTTGGTTTACCAATGCCATAGTCCCAGTTGTCTTCCCACTAGAGCACACTGCCTTTTCAACCTGTGATGACACATACATAAAGACTAGGGAGTGTTTTTTTTTAATTTATTTATTTTAATTGGAGGCTAATTACTTTACAATATTGTAGTGGTTTTTGCCATACATCAACATGAATCAGCCATGGGGCACATCCAGAACTCCCCTCCCACCTCCCTCCCCATCCCATCCCTCAGGGTCATCCCAGTGCATCAGCCCTGAGCACCCAGTCTCATGCATTGAATCTGGACTGGTGATCCGCTTCACATATGATAATATACACGTTTCAACGCTAACCTCTCAAATCATCCCACCCTCGCCTTCTCCCACAGAGTCCAAAAGACTGTTCTTTAATCTGTGTCTCTTTTGCTGTCTCTCATACAGGCTCATCGGTACCATCTTTCTAAATTCCGTATATGTGTTAGTATACTGTATTGCTGTTTTTCTTTCTGACTTACTTCACTCTGTATAATAGGATCCAGTTTCATCCACCTCATTAGAACTGATTCAAATGATTTCTTTTTAATGGCTGAGTAATATTTCATTGTGTATATGTACCACAGCTTTCTTATCCATTCGTCTGCCCATGGGCATCTAGGTCGCTTCCAGGTCCTGGCTATTGTAAACAATGCGGCGATGAACATTGGGGTCCACATGTCTCTTTCAATTCTGGTTTCCTTGGTGTGTGTGCCCAGCAGTGGGATTGCTGAGTCATATGGCAGTTCTATTTCCACTTTTCTAAGGAATCTCCACACTGTTTTCCATAGTGGCTGTACTAGTTTGCATTCCCACCAACAGTGTAAGAGACTTCCCTTTTCTCCGCATCCTCTCCAGCATTTATTGTTTGTAGACTTTTTGATAGCAGCCATTCTGACTGGCATGAGATGGTACCTCAGCAATGAACATTGGGGTCCATGTGTCTCTTTCAATTCTGGTTTCCTTGGTGTGTGTGCCCAGCAGTGGGATTGCTGGGTCATATGGCAGTTCTATTTCCAGTTTTCTAAGGAATCTCCACACTCTTCTCCATAGTAGCTGTCATAGTTTACATTCCCACCAACAGTGTAAGAGGGTTCCCTTTTCTCCACACCCTCTCCAGCATTTATTGTTTGTAGACTTTTGGATAGCAGCCATTCTGACTGGCATGAGATGGTACCTCATTGTGGCTTTGATTTGCATTTCTCTGATAATGGGTGATGTTGAGCATCTTTTCATGTGTTTGTTAGCCATCTGTATGTCTTCTTTAGAGAAATGTCTGTTAGTTCCTTGGCCTATTTTGTGATTGGGTTGTTTATTTTTCTGGAATTGAGCTGCAGGAGCTGCTTGTATATTTTTGAGATTAATTCTTTGTCAGTTGCTTCGTTTGCTATTACTTTCTCCCATTCTTAAGGCTGTCTTTTCACCTTGCTTATAGTTTCCTTCGTTATGCAAAAGCTCTTAAGTTTAATTCAGTCCCATTTCTTTATTTTTGCCTTTATTTCCATTACTTGGGAGGTGGGTCATAGAGAATCCTGCTGTGATTTATGTCAGAGAGTGTTTTGCCTATGTTTTCCTCTAGGAGTTTTATAGTTTCTGGTCTTACATTTAGATCTTTAATCCATTTTGAGTTTATTTTTGTGTATGGAGTTATAAAGTGTTCTAGTTTCATTCTTTTACAAGTGGTTAAGCAGTTTTCTCAGCACTACTTGTTAAAGAGATTGTCTTTTCTCCATTGTATAGTCTTGCCTCCTTTGTCAAAGATAAGGTGTCCATAGGCGCATGGATTTATCTCTGGACTTTCTATTTTGTTCCATTGATCTATATTTGTCTTTGTGCCAGTACCATACTGTCTTGATGACTGTAGCTTTGTAGTATAGTCTGAAGTCAGGCAGGGTGATTCCTCCAGTTCCATTTTTCTTTCTCAAGATAGCTTTGGCTATTTGAGATTTTTTTGTGTTTCCATACAAATTGTGAAATTATTTGTTCTAGTTCTCTGAAAAATACCATTGGTGGCTTGATAGGGATTGCACTGAATCTATAGATTGCTTTGGGTAATATACTCATTTTCACTATATTGATTCTTCTGATCTATGAACATGGTATATTTCTGCATTTATTTGTGTCCTCTTTGATTTATTTCATCAGTGTTTCATAGTTTTCTATATATAGGTCTTTTGTTTCCTTGGGTAGATTTATTCCTAAGTATTTTATTATTTTCATTGCAATGGTGAATGAAATTCTTTCCTTAATTTCTCTTTCTGTTTTCTCATTGTTAGTGCAAGGAATTTCTGTGTGTTAATTTTATATCCTACAACTTTACTATATTCATTGATTAGCTCTAGCATTTTCTGGTGGAGTCCTTTAGGGTTTTCTATGTAGAGGATCATGTCATCTGCAAACAGCAAGAGTTTTACTTCTTTTCCAATATGGATCCCTTTATTTCTTTTTCTTCTCTGATTGCTGTGGCTAAAATGTCCAAAACTATGATGAATAGCAGTGGTGAGAGTGGGCACCCTGTCTTGTTCCTGACTTTAGGTAGTGTTTTTTAATTAAAATGTTTAATTGTGGTAGAATGCACAATTTACGAGCTTAAACATTTTAAGTATATAGTTCAGCATTATTAATCATTCCATTGTTACTGTTCTCCTTTTTGTTTCGATGAGTTTGACTACTTTAGATACGTACAAAGGAATATTATTTACCCTCCTGTCATGTGCTACCAAGATGAACTTTGAGGACATTATGCTAAGTGAAATAAGCAACTTGTAAAAAGACAAATACTGTATGATTCCACATATATGAAGTATCTAAAGCAGTCAAACTCATAGAAACAGAATAGTGGTTGCCAGGGGCTGGCAGGAGAGAGAAATGGGGAGCTGGTGTTCAGTGGGACGAGGGTAAGGGTGGGATGAGATGGGAGAAGGGCACTGAAGCATGTTAATTGTCATGTGTCTAATCAATCGCCAGCCCAGGATTGATGCTCAGGACTGGTGCAGCGAGATTTCCTGGGGGGGAGGGAGGAGGGAGGGGGGACCGGAGGGGAAGCATATGTAAACCCATGGTGATATCATAACAATGTATGGCTAAAACAATAATTAAAATAAATAAATAAATTAAAAAAAAATCTTATGAAATTAAAAAGTTCTAGAGACGTGGTGCACAACAATGTAAGTAAAGCTAACATTGGCCAATTGTGTGTTCTACTGTAATTTTTAAAATTAATTTAGTGAAAATCTATAGTGAAAGGGGGCTTTCCTGGTGGCTCAGTGGAAAGAATCCACCTGCCAATGCAGGAGATGCCAGTTTGATCCTCGGGTTAGAAAGATCCCCTGGAGAAGGAAATGGCAACTCCCTCCATTTTTCTTGCATGGGAAATCCCATGATGGACGAGTCTGATGAGCTGTAGTCCACAGGGTAACAAAGATTCAGACATGACTTGGTGACTAAACAGAAAATAATAGTGAAAAAACAACATGGACTGTGACACTAGTAGATCAGTTTAAATCCAGTCCTACCCTTTACTAGTTCTGCTATGTCAGGCAAATCAAGGTTCCCAGCTTCAGCTCCCTCATCTACGATATACTCAGCTTTTAAGACCATGGATCATACTAACAGTCATGGTGGATGAAAAGCTTCTGTTCTGCTCAAGAAACAATGGCTATAATGATGATAATAATGACAATGATGATGGTGATGCTGTTGCAAGGTACTACAGGAGGGCGAAAGAAAAGAGAATTCCTAACCCGAAGGGTTTTTTGTGATACTTAGATTTTGCTCTGAGTTTTTTTTAATACAGAAGATAAGGAACACTTTCCAGTTTTTCTTAGGATATTGTAGGAAGCCAGTAAAAGTGGCAGACTTACTCCCTTATTTTATGAGTCATTTAAATGATGGACCCATAGCCTCTTATTATTCCAAACTCTTCATTTCCCAGCAGCAAAATAACCTTCTCAAATACTGCCCTGCACCTGTGCTTTGCTTAGCCGCTCAGTCGTGTCCAACTCTGTGACCCCATGGACTGCAGCCTGCCAGGTTCCTCTGTCCACGGGATTGTCCAGGCAAGAATACTGGAGAAGGTTGCCATGCCCTCCTCCAGGGGATCTTCTCAACTCAGGGACTGAACCCCAGGTCTCCTGCATTGCAGGTAGATTCTTTACCATCTGAGCCACCAAGGAAGCCCTGAACCTGGTTGCCACTAAGCTTTGCAGGCATTGACTGGGAAAGAGAGAGTCTTTGCTCAAACGCCAGGAGGAAAGCACTCCACACCACACTTCACCAGCTCTGTTCTTGGATAAACTCACTGAGTGCTCATATATGTTCACTATCATGCGCCTACACGTTTTATGACTGCTAGTCACAGACTATAATGTCATGTATTCTAGTTACCCCAGTATTTGTCTGTACTGTGGACTACCTTTAGGGCTTTCCTTTTGAAACTTGCTTCTTAGGGAAACCTTGCCATGGAACATTGTGATTTTAGCTATAAAGAATTTTTAATACAGCATACTGGGTTCTCATGAAATGTGAATGAGTAGAAAATAAAAAGGGGCAGATAGCTAAAGAGTTGTGGTTTTTTCTTTCATTTACAGTGATCAATAAAAACAAATAAAGTTCTTCAACAGGTTTCAGGTTTTGATTATCTAAGCCAGGAGCTGGCAAACTTGTTTCGGTGAAGAGCCAGATTGTAAATATTTCAGGTTTTGTGGACCACACTGCCCCTGTCACAACTATTCAGCTCTGTTGTTGTAGCATGAAACAACCATATATAAATAAATTAGTGTGGCTGTATTTATGGTCACTGCATTTATAGACCCTGAAGTGTGTTCCAATAAAATTATATTTATGGACATTGAAATGTAAATTTCAAATCATTTTCACTTGTCATGAAATATTATTCTTCTCTTGATTTTTTCCAACTATTGAAAAATGTAAGAAATCACTCTTAGCCTACAGGCTGTACAGAGATACGTCACAGGCCAGATTTGACCCATGGGCTATAGTTTGCTGATCCCACTTTGGAATGTTGTCAATAGAAAGCAGGTCCTAGGGACTTCTCTGGTGGTCCAGTGGTTAAGAATCTGTCTTCAAATGCAGGAGACATGGGTTCAATCCCTAGGTGGGGAGCAAAGATTCCACATGCCACTCAGGGTTACTGAGCCCATACACCACAACTAATAAGCCTGTGCACTGCAACTAGAGAAGCCCTCACACCACAACAAAGAGCCTGCGACAATAAATAAAATTGTTTTAAAAAATAAACAACAACAACATCAAGAAGAGGGGCCTAAATGTTTCTAAAATAAAACCCAAACATCTTACTCTTGCACACCAAGGCTTTTTTTACTTGACCTGAATCTCTTCTCCCTCTACCATGCTCTAGCTATGTTCCATTCAGGGGTGTCCAATTCTCCCTCATTCCAGAATTGACCACAGAATGGCATATTACATGCATTTTCCACTGTCTGTGCCTTCTCAATCCGTTCTACATGTTAAAACCCAGCTCCTATGTCCTGTTCTCCATGAGAAATTCCTTGATGATGCTTTCCCTGACCAGAACAAATCGCTCAATTCCTTCGGACTCTTGGCATTTTTTTGTATGTCTCACCTGTGCCATGTCTGTCATAGTCATATTTTTGTGTATATTCTAATCACATAAGCATTTCTGTGAGGACATAGAATTGTGTTTCATTCATGGCTGTGTATTCCCTCAAAGCCAGTTCCTAACATGATGCCTTATATGCAGCAGGTGTTTAATAAATACTTGTGGGTGAATGGATTTCTTAATGTATTCAGATACAAGATCAGAGCAACTTCCAGATATGCTAACACACGTGTGTTTCTTTGCTTTGAGCCCTGATGGGGAGGAGATGGGGAAGAGTTTTCCTCTAAAAACAGGACAATTTCTGAAGAGCTACCAAACCTTTTGGACTTCCTGCCATCTGAGTCCTTACACATGCTGGTGCCAGGGAGGCAGAGCTTCTGAGGCTTTGAAAGTAAGAGCCATATCACAAGGGACTATTTCACAGACTTTTATAAATAGTGCTTTTCAGGAAACTGAGAAACCACCTAATCTCACCAAGTCTTGTAAAATGAGAAGGTAGAGCACAGAAAGATGACAGAACCCAGTGAAACTCCCCCAGAGTCAAGGCTGGGACCTAGCTCTGTGTTGGTTCAACTCCACTCTGTTGAAGATACATTTTCACTCCTTATGTGTAAATACCTAGAAGTATAATTGCTGGGACAAAAGGAGTGTGTGTAACTGTTTAAGTAAAGGAAGGGTTTCCCTGGTGGTCCAGTGGCTAGGACTTCGTGCTGCCAACGCAGGGGGCTGAGGTTCGATCCCTGGTCATGGAAGGAGATCCCCCATGCTGCAACTAAAGATCCTGCATGCAGCAACTGAAACCCGGCACAGCTGCATAAATATTTTTTAAAAAAGAAGAAAAGGAAACTGATCCCAAGTGTTTGTACCATTTCACATTTCTACCTGTAACGCACAAGAGAATTCAGTTCTTGCACCTCCTTGCCAACACATGCTATGTATGGTCAGTGTCTTTACTTTTAAGCAAGTAGCTGTATTTCCTGAGACCATCTCAGAGGTTCCAAAGAACAACTCACACATTTAAAAATGGTATTTAATTAGAATTTTGTTGTTGACTGATAATGCTGGAAACTTTTCATGTGTTTATTGACCTCTCATATATCACCCTTACTGAAATGTCTGTTCAAGTCTTTTGCCCACATTTTATTGAGCTCTGTGTCTTTTTACTGGGTATCAGAGTTCTGGTGCCTCCCATATTTTAAAAAGAGCATTGAAAATAGTTTTTAGAACATTTGACCAGAATAAATGTATCTGGGCTCACAGTGTTCCATTTAGGCCGCACCCATGTATACCATTTATGCCTCACATTATCTTTCTAAGCAATGATACAGCTTGTATTTCTTTTTGCTCACTAAACTGACTCATTCTTTCAACCTGCAGATGAAACACTCAATTTTTGCTGC
Organism: Antilocapra americana; assembly: GCA_007570785.1. Taxonomy (NCBI): domain Eukaryota; kingdom Metazoa; phylum Chordata; class Mammalia; order Artiodactyla; family Antilocapridae; genus Antilocapra; species Antilocapra americana. Next base: position 658,672 of record ML663464.1, read on the forward strand.
AGACTCACAAAAAAAGCCAGAATATTCCAAGCCAATATATGAAAATAGATGTGGATCAAATTGAATTTCTCATATTGTCTGTCATCAGGCCTGTTGACCAAAAGCTATTTGATTTGCAAAGCCCTTCCTGGGTAGATGGGTCAGTGTTTATTTTCATGGATTTTGCTCTTCTAAATCAAATCAACCAACCAACAGGTTTTATTGAGTGCTCTAAGTCATCTCTGTAAGGCATTTCATACATTACATATTAAATTCCAGTTCACAAATCCAATTCCTCTTTTTTGACCTAAGTTTTATTTGCTTTCTTTTGACAGCTTATATTAAGCCTTTTTATCATTGTTAGCAACCAGATATCCAGTTGGGAAAGCAAATTATTTCCCTAAAACTTGACATCATCATAATTTCAATACAAGTAACAATAATAACACTAGTAAAACCTTACATTTTCATAATAACTCATAGCATGTGCATACAATTCAATTAGATCTTACTACCATTCCATTGGGTGAAAATCACCATTCTTTTTCACTGGTAAGAGCTTCCCAGGTGGCTCAGTGGTAAAGAATTCACCTGCCAATACAGGAGCCATGGGTTTGATCCCTGGGTTGAGAAGATCCCCTAGAAGAGGAAACAGCAACCCACCCCAGTATTCTTGCCTGGGAAATTCCATGGATAGAGGAACCTGGTGGGCTACAGTCCATGGGGTCACAAAGAGTCAGACACAACTGAGTGACTTAGCATGCATACATGACAAATTTACTGATAAGGAAATACTTTCAAGAAGTAAAGAAAGTCATCTGAGGTCACATAGCTGTTGAATAGGAAGGAGAAAATCTAGACCCTTGTCTCACAGAAGAGTTCACTGATTTTTCTACATTGTGAGGAATATTTTCCAAAGGCTAAGTTAAGTGCATTCCAAAATTAAACCTGAAATAGCAAATGTAATTCCTACTAAGAGCTGCTATAAATGAACTAACCTGGGAACTCGGCTCCTTTTTCAGCCCTGTAAAAATATGTTAACAATGTATTTTCATTATTTAAAAATAAAAGTCAAACAATCAGAAAAGCACAAAGAGGAAATTAAAAATCAGTCGAAGTCACATCACAGTTAATTAGTTGGAACATTTAAACATCCTTCCAAATTTCTTGCTCTAATTTCCCTTCTACTTTGCCTCTCATGGTAGACACACACACACACAAACACACACACACACACACACACACACACACACACACACACACCATGTGGAACTATTGGGCTCATTCACCTATATGTCTTTCTCATCAAGGGTCTCTCTCTGATTTTATGGGAGGTTCTGGGGACGTGCTGGTAAGTACGTTCCACTCCTACATCCTTTTTACACGGTCAACCTGCTGCACACCCCCACCCTCACCCCGCAGCAGAGCAGTGTCAGTGGGGTTCCAGCTCTGCAGGACACTGCTGTCCTTGCCAAGTGACTGCTTTCTCACTTGACCGTCTCACCAGGGAACACTAGGTCCCGTCACTGTCTGCCTCACAAGTGAGGGTTATACCCTCTTCTGTATCTCTCATCAGCATAACACTAACCAGGTGATGCCTTTACACTAGACTTTCTTGTAATGCTGGCAATAATAATTTTCTAAAAACTAAAAGTAACAGGATAGTTTGATAGCAGGACCCAAACAAAGACCTATCATTAGGGTCCTTGGAAGAGGGATTTCTCAGTCTTGCTCCCAGCCTCTGCTAGCAGACTACCTCCAATCCTTAAGGGCTCATCTGGCTTTTGATGACCTGACCCTAAGTTCCAAAAAGAGAATTCCCCATTCCATTACAGTGGCCACCTTATCAGCTCACATTTCACATGCCAAACTAACTTCTTTACAGGGTGATAAAGAGGGAGAATGATCACAAACTGTCCAGGTACGAATGCTTATTTAGTTATGGCTTCAACAGAGGTCAGATGACAACTATTAATGGAAGAGTCGGCCACTGAGCAGGAGAATATGAGCACATCCTTTGAATGACCCTGGGCCCGCTAGCATCTTAATCCATGCCAACTTTGTTGGAAAGCATCTTTCTGGCATCAGTGACACAAAACTTAAAGGCAACCTTATCAAAAGGAGCCTGCCTCCTGTGCTAACCAGAGAACTGTCCTCAGGACTTGTCTAACTGGGTGTACTTCTTCCTTCTTCCCCTGTAGTTCATCTCACTCTTTTCATTTCTGTTCAGAGAGATGCACTGAACTCACGCGTGAGTGACACAGCTTTTTATAGACAAACAACAAATTCAACTCCAGGACTACATTTTTTTTAACAATTTATCACCTAAACTTAATTCCTAAAGTTCCCACTATTCAGTATTAAGTAAAATCACGTGGAGGAACAAAACTCAACAAGTCATTTTTAGCCTGCTTCACCAAGCTTCTCAACTGAGAATTAAAAACTATATATATATATATACACATACACATATACAGTTGGTCCTTGAACAACATGGATTTGAACCAGGCAGGTCCACTTACAAGTTGGATTTTTTTTTCCCAGTTAATATACAGTTAGCCCTCTGAATTTGCAGGTTTCACAACCATGGAATCAAACAACCAGAAAAATGTCTACCCACTCTTGGTTGAATCCACAGCTGTGAGATCCAGGGATATGGAGGGCCACTGTACCCTCCATTTTATATAAGGTACATGGATTTTGGTATATGTGGGGTGGCAGGGTAAGGCTCCTAGAACCAATCCCTCATGGATCCTAAGGATGACTGTATATACACGAATATGTTATTTTATTTCAATGGAATCACATGTCAAATACTGATGATTTTTACTCAATAATGTGTCATTAGCATCTTTCCATATTAATAAATATAGATCAATAATATCCTTTCTAAAAGGTAAACATGAGAGGGAACTAAGATGGTGGAGGAATAGGACAGGGAGTCCACTCTATCCCCAACAAATACACCAAAAGAACATTTAAAAACCGAGAAAACTCCATAAAACAACATCTGAATGCTGGAAGAGGACATCAGGCATCTGGAAAGGCAGCCCATTGCCAACGAAAGAAGGTAGGACCAAAAAAAAAGTAAAAAGAGAGGCAAAGAGTTAGGGACGGAGATCCATCTCCGGAGGGGAGTCTCGAAAGAGAGAAAGGTTTCCGAACACCAGGAAACATTCTCTCTGGCGGATCTGAGGCGAATCTCAGAGGGCAAAGTAGCCAGGAGTAGAAGCAGATAAATAATTAAGCCCCCCAGAGTACATCTCTAACTGCAACTCCCAGCGGAGCAGCGGCCCGGGCGCCCCATCCCCCATGAGCCAGCGCGCTTAGGGAGAGGACTGGGACTAAACGCCTGGGGCAGACTGAGGGTCCTAACCGAGGGTGCTAACCGGAGATAGACCGCTGGGTAGCCTTCCCGAGGAAGACCCCCCCACCAGGCACGAGCACAGAACAAGGGCAGCGAGGACTTGGTCCGCTGCGCGGACAGCCGGGCGGAGTGGGGCGGCTGCGGGCTGCGGACCGGCCCAGGCCCCGCCGGAGAGCGCCCCGGCGAGGCTTCTGCCCCCAACCCGTGGGCAGAATTGGGTGCTAGCCAAGACCTCTGGGGACTCTGGACAGTCGCCGCCAGAATTCGGCGCTTCTCACACCTGAGAAGACGCGCCCAGCTGCACGCCAAGGAAACCTAGCGGCTGGGCCTGGGGAGGGGAGGAGCCGCAGCCCCCAACCACGCTGGGCGAGAGACCAAGAGCCTGAGCAGAGGGGGCGGGGAAAGTGCATGCGCCAGGAGCGGGGCAAACCCCAGAGCGCTGAATAGACACTGAAGAGACCAGCAAACAGAAGACGCTAAAGCAAGCAGAGGGAACTGCTATGGAGTCCAACCAGGAAACTTTGACAAACCACACATCCAACCCCACCCATAGTGAGGAACCCCCACAATAAAGGGACAACACAGCAAGATAAACAAGATGAAAAGGCAGAGAAATACCCAGCAGGTAAAGGAACAGGATAAATGTCCTCCAGACCAAACAAAAGACGAAGAGATAGGATGTCTACCTGATAAAGAATTCCGAATAATGATAGTGAAAATGATTCAAAACCTGGAAAATAAATTGGAGTTGCAGTTCAATAACCTGCAGGCAAGGATTGAGAAGATACAGGTAAGCTTTAACAAGGACGTAGAAGAAATGAAAAAGAGTCAAAATACAATAAATAATGCAATAAATGAGATCAAAAACACCCTGGAGGGAACTAACAGTAGAATAACAGAGATAGAAGACAGGATAAGTGAGGTAGAGGACAGAATGGCAGAAATAAACGAAACAGAAAGGAAAAATGAAAAAAGAATTAAAAGAAATGAGGACAATCTCAGAGACCTCTGGGACACTGTTAAACGCACCAATATTCGAATCATAGGAGTCCCAGAAGAAGAAGACAAAAAGAAAGACCATCAGAAAATTCTTGAAGAGATAACTGTTGAAAATTTCCCTAAATTGGGAAAGCAAATAACCACTCAGGTCCAAGAAACCCAGAGAGTCCCAAATAGGATGAACCCCAAGCGGAACACCCCAAGACACATATTACTCAAATTAACAAATATCAAACTGAAAGAGAAAATATTAAAAGCAGCAAGGGAAAAACAACAAATAACTCACAAGGGGAATCCCATAAGGATAACAGCTGATCTCTCAATAGAAACGCTTCAGGCCAGAAGGGAATGGCAGAACATACTTAAAATCATGAAACAAAATAATCTACAACCCCGATTACTGTAACCAGCAAGGATCTCATTGAAATTTGAAGGAGGAATCAAAAGATTTTCAGACAAGCAGAAGCTGAGAGAATTCAGCAACACCAAACCAGCGCTCCAACGAATGCTAAAGGATCTTTCCTAGATAGGAAACACGGATGGGGTATATAATCTAAAACCCAAAACAATAAAGTAAATGGCAATGGAATCATACTTATCAATAATTACCTTGAATGTAAACGGGTTGAATGCCCCAACCAAAAGACAAAGATTGGCCGATTGGATACAGAAACAAGACCCCTATATATGTTGTCTACAAGAGACCCACCTCAAACCTAGGGACACATATAGACTGAAAGTTAAAGGCTGGAAAAAGATATTCCATGCAAATAAAGACCAAAAGAAAGCAGGAGTGGCAATACTCATATCAGATAAAGTAGCCTTTAAACTAAAGGCTGTGAAAAGAGATAAAGATGGACATTACATAATGATCAAAGGATCAATCCAAGAAGAAGAAATAACAATTATAAATATTTATGCACCCAACATAGGAGCACCACAATATGTAAGGCAAATGCTAACAAGTATGAAAGGGGAAATCAACAAAAACACAATAATAGTGGGAGACTTTAATACACCACTCACACCAATGGATAGATCAACTAAACAGAAGATTAACAAGGAAACTCAAACTTTAAATGATACAATAGACCAACTAGACCTAATTGATATCTATAGGTCATTCCACCCCAAAACAAGGAATTTCACCTTTTTCTCAAGTGCACACGGGACCTTCTCCAGGATAGATCACATCGTGGGCCATAAATCTAGCCTTGGTAAATTCAAAAATATTGAAATCATTCCAAGCATCTTTTCTGACCACAATGCAGTGAGATTAGATATCAATTACAGGAGAAAACCATTCAAAACTTCCAACATATGGAGGCTCAACAACACACTGCTGAATAACCAACAAATCACAGAAGAAATCAAAAAAGAAATCCAATTATGCATAGAAATGAACGAAAATGAAAACACAACAACCCAAAACCTATGGGACACTGTAAAAGCAATGCTAAAGGGAAAGTTCATAGCAATACAAGCTCACCTCAGGAAACAAGAAAAAAGTCAAATAAATAACCTTACTTTACACCTAAAGCAACTAGAAATGGAAGAGATGCAGAAGCAAAGGTCTAGTAGAAGGAAAGAAATCTTAAAGATCAGGCCAGAAATAAATGCAAAGGAAACAAAAGAGACCATAGCAAAAATTAACAAAGCCAAAAGCTGGTTCTTGGAGAAGATAAATAAAATTGACATACCATTAGCCAGACTCATCAAGAAACAAAGGGAGAAGAACCAAATCAACAGAATTAGAAATGAAAATGGAGAGATCACAACCGAAAACACAGAAATACAAAGGATCATAAGAGACTATTATCAGCAACTATATGCAAATAAACTGGACAATTTGGATGAAATGGACAAATTCCTAGAAAAGTACAACTTTCCAAGACTAAACCAGGAAGAGATAGATAATATTAATAGACCCATCACAAGCACGGAAATTGAAACCGTAATCAGAAATCTTCCAAAACACAAAAGCCCAGGACCAGATGGCTTCACAGCTGAATTCTACCAAAAATTTACAGAAGAGATAACACCTATTCTACTCAAATTCTTCCAGAAAATTGCAGAGGAAGGTAAACTTCCAAACTCATTCTACGAGGCCACCATCACTCTAATTCCAAAACCCGACAAAGATGCCACAAAAAAAGAAAACTACAGGCTAATATCACTGATGAACATAGATGCAAAAACCCTTAACAAAATTCTAGCAAATAGAATCCAACAACACATTAAAAAGATCATACATCATGATCAAGTAGGCTTTATCCCAGGGATGCAAGGATTCTTCAATATTCGCAAATCAATCAATGTAATACACCACATTAACAAATTGAAAAGTAAAAACCACATGATTATCTCAATAGATGCAGAGAAAGCCTTTGAAAAAATTCAACATCCATTTATGATAAAAACCCTCCAAAAAGCAGGAAT
>ML663464.1:675455-728404 GCA_007570785.1 Antilocapra americana
GAGACAGCAAAAGGAACGCAGATGTATAGAACAGACTCGTGGACTCTGTGGATGAGGGCAAGGGTGGGATGATAAGGGAGAATGGCATTGAAACATGTTAATTATCATATGTGAAATCAATCGCCAGCCCAAGATTGATGCTCGGGGCTGGTGCACTGAGATTTCCCGGGGGTAGGGAAGAGGGAGGGAGGAGGGAGGGGGGTTCTGGAGGGGGAGCATATGTTAACCCATGGCGATATCATGTCATTGTATGTCAAAACTAATAAAAAATTTAAAAAAAAAGGTAAACAATTCTCTACTGCATACATCTGCCATAATATTTTTAATCTGTTCCAACAAATGTACATCAAGTCCATTTATCAGGATTCTTTTGGTCACAAGTGAGAAAACCAAATTCTAATTAGTTTATGCAACCTGGAGAATTTGTGGATAATATAACTGAACACTTAATGGTTAGATCAAGGATGGATGGACTCTTGGTTGAACCATCACCAAGGATTGGCCTCTGTCCACCTCTCACTTTGCATCTCTGCTTCTTGTTGCTTTCCAAATTTATTCTCTCTTCTCCCACATTGCTGAGGAAGCAGTGTCAATACGTCGAACCTTAGGAAGATGATGATCGGCTTATTTGGGTCATATACTGGCCTACAGTTACTGCGGTCAGAAGGACAGATTAATTTGATTGATTACCGAGTCTCTTTCTAACTGAGGTGGAAGAAAAGGATGGAGAACCATGTTAGAGAACCTTTCTACAATCTTATTGCTTGGGGGAAAGGAGCTCGCCAAGGTAAGATCAGACTGCATTTACCAGATAAAGATAAAATAGTCATCCCAACAGCTGAAAAAGAAAGCACTAGGGCTTCCATGGTGGCTCAGTGGTAAAGAATGTGCCTGTCAGTCAAACACAGGTTTGATCCCTGATCCAGGAAGATCCCATATGCCACAGAGCAAATAAGCCTGTGAGCCACAACTACTAAGCCTGTGCTCTAGAGTTTAAGAGCTGCAGCTAGTGAAGTCCATGTGCCCTACAGTTCGTGCTGCGTGACAAAAGAAACCACTGCAAAGAGAAGCCCACACACCACGACTAGAGAAAAAGCCTGTGCAGCAACAAAACCTGCACAGCCAAAAATAAATAAATAAAATTAAATTGAAAAATAAAGCAGTAGAAAACTTGGGCTAAATGTCTTCAAATACCAATGTAAAAATATTAAGTAAAATGTCCTCAAAAAAACTATCAGTATGCATAGAAATATGTCATCTTAACCAGCTTCATTCTAGTAATTCAAGAGTTTTCTCAATATTTGAATATGAACAATTGTAAGTTACAATTACCATCCATATTGATAAGTCAAAGAGAAATACCTATTAGGTCAAGAAGGAAGGAAAAAACAGGACAAGAAAAGGGCACTGGCCTCCTGAGCCAATTCCCACTTTAAAAAAAGAAACACTTTCCTAGGAAACTGGAACCCAATTATACTGTTAGTGGGAATACAGAATGGTAGAGCCTCTATGGAAAACAGTATGGAGGTTCATCCAAAAATTAAAATTGACCCAGCAATCCCACTTCTGGGTATTTATCCAAAAGAATTGAAATGAGGATCTCCAAGAAAGATTAGCACTTTCATGTTCATTGCAGCACTATTCATAATAGATAAGATATAGAAGGGGTTTCCCTGGTGGCTCAGTGATAAAGAATCCACCTGCCAATGGAGGAGGTGTGGGTTTGATCCCTGGGTTGGGAAGATCCCCTGGAAGAGGAAATGGCAACCCACTCCAGTATTCTTGCCTGGAAACCCCATGGACAGAGGAGCCTGGCAGGCTACAGTCCAGGGGATCTCAAAGAGTCAGGCACAACTGAGCAAGTGAACAACAAAGATACAGAAACAACATAAATGCCCATTGACAGATTATTGGATAAAGAAAATGTAATATGCACATAGTCAGCCTTGTTATAGTAATTAAACAAAGAGGCATTAAATTGAGGTGGCTGTAATGCCTTGACAGCCTACATAAGCAGGCTGAAATCTAAGCCAGAGTTAATTCCTAGAAATTAGGTTAAAAAATCAAAACTTAGTACCAATCACAAATAGCCAACCAGGCTTTCCCAAACCAATCAAATCGAGTAATTTCCTTGCCTTACTTCCACATCTGCCCTTTGCTTTAGCTCCTGCTGGTGGAGTGCCCCTAACCACTTTCATGTTTGACACTGCTTTATTTGTTTGCTCAAGTAAGTCTTCAAAAATTTAATGTGCCCCAGTTATCTTTTAACAGCCTAAAAAAAGAAGGAAATTCTGCAATATGTGACAACATGAAAGACCTTGAGGACATTATGCTCAGTGAAAATAAGCCAGATACAGAAAGTACTGTATCATTCCATACATTACTGAAACAATGAAAATCATCAAATTTATAAAATCAAAGACTGGAATGGGCTTTGGAGGGAGGCTGGAGAGAGGGAGAAATGGTAAGTTATTGATCAACAGGCATAAAGTTTGTTAAGTAAGATGAATAAACTCTAGAGATTTGCTATACAACATTGTACCTATGGTCAATGATAACGTATTGTACACTTGATATGTGTTAAGATGATAGATCTCATGTTGTATTCTTACCACAATAAAATATTTTTTTTAATTCTAGGAAACCTGACCCAACAATTTAAATCGAAGGCAGGAAGAGAAGGAGACAACATAGGACAAGATGGTTGGGTTGTATCAATGGACATGAGTTTGAGCAAGCTCCGGGAGTTGGTGAAAGACAGGGAAACCTGGCACGCTGCAGTCCATGGGGTCACAGAGTCGGACAGGACTGAATGACTGAACAATAACATCAACATCTTCAAGAAACACTAAATATACATTGTGTGCTCAGTGACTCAGTCGTGTCCAACTCTGAGAGCCCATGGACTGAGCCCACCAGTCTCCTCTGTCCATGGCATTCTCCAGGCAAGAATACTGGAGTGAGTTGGCATTTCCTCCTCCAGGAGATACCTCAACTATTTAAAATAGAATAATATTAAAATTTTAAATGAAAATGGAATAACATCTCCAAACAATTTTCTGGGAGATGAGAGAAAATTCTCCCAGTTTTGTGACTGTGTCTGTGATTTTTTAACCCAGTTACTTACATTAAAATTGTTTGTTTATATCATTGTATCTGTTCAGATTCAACTACCAACTACAGACCAACAACTAAAGGCTTAAACAAATTACGCTCATCAGTCTATCTTGCTAAAGCCCACTCACACCTCACCCCTGCCCTGCTCTGGTCCTCAGAACCTTCATCTCTCACTCCCAGTAACTCTGCACCAGTCTCCCATGCAGAAAAGTTGCCATGACCTATGAAGTCCTCTCTCAACTCTGACTAATTTTTTTATGACTGATCATTGTTTTCCAGAGACCTGGTAAAAAGTGAGTCTTTCCTGGTTTCTTTGTAAGGTTTTGAATGTAAATTTTATTCTCTGTATACATTTTGGCAGGTATTGATTAGAAAGAAAAGGTATACATGCTTATCCTAATGGCTTTTTGAAGCCATCTTCAATTTATTTTTTATAGAGGAATGTATCTTTATGTTTAAAAAAGTGGAAAATACTAAAGTCATAAAAAAGAAAATTGTATTATTTTTGCATATTAGTCTATTTCCTTTCAATAATTCATATATACAAATATAAGTGTGAGGGAAGGAGGGGGATGTTTTTGCTTTTTGTTTTTGTTTACAAAATTGCTACCATAATTCATAGCATCTTCCTTTTGTCACTTAGTCCAATTGAAAATCTCCTATGCTATCATATATTCTTTCAAATTTTTTTAAAGCTACATAGGCTGTCACTATGTAGCGATAACCATAATTCACATAACCAGTTTGTCTTTACATCTTTATTTCTAATTCTCTGTCAAAATAAATAGTGCTACATTGAATACTGTTTTCCATAAATGTGCACTCACACTCCAATTATATCCTAAGGATAAATGTTTGGGAATTGAGTATCTAACTTTTTGATGCATATTTCCAATCTGCCCTCCAGAAAGGATGACAAATGTGGACTCCCAACATCTATTTTGTAAGGGATGATTTCACCATACCCTTATCACTACCAAGTATTGTATGTCCGGGGGGGGCAGAAATCATATTTTTGGATAGACAGAAAATTCTTCATCACTGCATAAATTTCATTTATAGTGCTTAACCACTAATAATGTACTTATTTGTCATTTGTATTTCTTTTTTCTGGTTTTCATTTCTAGTCTTATATTTTCTACATTGATTTTAATGATTGATTTCTTTGGTCTTTTCTACCTTAGTTCTTCAAAGGTAAAGTACATTCAAATTACATGTTGCAAGAAAACCTTCAGTATTTTATTCTATAATCTAAAGAGGGAACAGAAGGCAATCAATTTTTCAACAGCAACTTTCCTTACTCTTCCAGAGCCAGAGGCACATTTCCATGAAAACTGTGTTTTCTTTATGAAAGCAAAATGTGTGTTCTATCAGTGGACACAAGGGAGAAGCTAATTAGTTTGTGCTAGAAAACAACTATATTTAATCTTCTTGGATAAAATTATATGAACTAAAGTCAATCAGCTCATATTTGCTCAGAAGACTCCTTGTGAAGTTGTTAATCACGAAGAAGTTTGTTCTTGCTTATCTTTATTTGAAAGGGAGTCCAACATGGACAGGGATTGACTCGGGAAATGAAATCCTATGCCTCTAAACAGGAATGATACTAAAAATATTTCATGACTAGTCAGGCATGGGAAACAAACCAATCAAGATGGACCCAGCTCGAAAGAATGTTCCCAGCCATGTGAGTGTGCAGCAGCTGAAAAAAACACTCCTGACAATGAGAAGACCTCTCTATAGAATGAGACACATCCAGAGGCCTTTCGCTCCATTCTCTCTTTGAATCCTATGACTGACCTTCCAGTTGGTATTCCACCATCAGTTTTAAGACCTTTAAAGCATATATAAATATAAATAACTGGAATTTGTGGGGAAGACATTAAAAGGGGTGGAAGTACAGGAAATAATTTTCAGGTAATTATCTGAACTCAGTAAGTACCTGTAATTGAAGCCCTTTAACTGTAAAATTAATATAAAAGTTTACACAGAGGTCATTATGTAGAGATTAGAGAACCAACTGAAAAATTCAAGAATTAGAAGTTCTCTGTAGTGGTCCATTGGGGGAAGTTAACTCTTTGAGAGTTGCCTAAGAACTCATGTCCATGAAAACTAATGGTGGCCTCCGCAATTAAAATAAGAAAAAATTCAGACTTTCAAAAGAAAAAAATTCCCTAAGATTGAGAACAAACTGAAACAAATGAACTTATTAAATTGGCAATATAACCAAGGAAGTTATTATTTCATTGACTCTAAAACAAAGCATTTTGACTTTGCAGCCTTAGAGTATATATTACAAGGAAAAAGGAAATGCAAAAACAAAATTTTAAGCAATATTCAATAGTTTTATGGTTAGTGGTATTACTGTATTGTCATTTTGAAATCATTTTTGCATATTACAGAATAAAGTAAATAAATGATAGAATCCATGATTTTTCAGTGTAAGAGAAAAGACCCTAAGTATAAAACCAAATAAGTAAGAATGCTGGGAAAACTCAATACAAACTCATCGTGTGTGTGTGTGTGTGTGTGTGTGTGTGTGTGGGTGCATGTGTGTGTGTTTTAAGCCTGTCTGCCTATGGCACTTGAAAACAATGACATGTGGCAAACTGATTCCTACGTGCTATTAACTACTAAAAAGAAGCAGAGGTCTTTGCAGAAACAGCTGTTTCCAGGTATGGGATATGGAAAATACTAGGTGAACATGGAGACGACCTGATGAGCCAAAAAGCAGGGAAGGACTCAAAGACTATTGGGATTGAATCAAAATAAGGTTGCTCGAAGGAGATCCACTATCTGAATGCAGGGCTCTTTAAGAATCAAGGAATGTAATAATGGCTTATACTTAAAGAAGGCTAAGTTTCATAATATTCCAATCAAAATTAGCTGGCAAGTTTATAAATCTCTGCTGCAATAAAGAAAAATCACATGCCTTCCAAAAAATGCATATGTGACAATTATTAATTGAAATTCACTAACTGTATTCAATCCGTGAGTCTGTAACAAGAAATCAAGAACAAACACTCATTTGCCATCATTGGAGATTATTCCACCTACTCTTTACCGTAGAATATGTACTGAAGAAAAAAGAAACATTTATCCCAGTTTCCAAGAGGAATTATATTTCAGAGTAACCAAATTGACACAGCTTGTGAGAAGGCTCTTCCTCAAAGTAGATGGCAGCTGAAAAATCTAGAACGAATGCTAGGATTAGAAAACCACCAATTGGTAGCGTCTTGTGTAGTCCTTCATTAGGGCAAAGATTATCCACAGATGTTAAATTCATTAGGTAAATTATTGACGGGGAATTGGATAATCACATGGTATCAGAGAGTCACCCCAGAGATTACACAGTGCAAGCCAGGAGGAAAATTTAACAAGAGCAAAATCAGGCTGTCATCACTTTAACCCAGTGATCAATCAGCATTTTCACTAATAATGAACAATCAGACCTTATGAGGCCCCTGAGGTGATGTGGTAGGAAATATACATCATAGTTATGAAATACTCCTCCCAAGAAATACTTTGTGTGAATTACAGCCTGAAGATCTGACTTCCAGTTTACGGAAAACATAGGGCATAGCAGGGCAAGTAAAATGACCCCACAAAGTAAAACCTGAACACGTCCAGAAACTGGAACCCTTATGAAATTATGGTTGCAAGCAGAGGTTCATGCTGGGTTCCACTGATCACCAAAGGCTTTGGATAAATGTCAACAGTCTTTGCACAGAGTAGGTGGGAATTCATGGTCTGCATCAAGGCGGAGGGTTGGGGGTGTTACAAAAGAGGGACTCCCTTTCCTGAGTGGCTTGGACAAGGAGAGGAATCCTGGACTCAGAAAAGTGATAAACAAGTACTGTGCAGTGTGATGCCTGTACTGGTAGCACCTGGCCACCCTGTGGGACACTGGGGCTGTGTGCACGGCAGGAAAGCCACCAGCACCCAGTAGCACAAAACCTGGAGGGATCCAACCAGCGCTATCCAGCGGACAATTCTACTTGTCTCCATACAGCCATAACTCACTCTGGGGGTTTGGACGGGTCAATGTTGGGGGTGGGGGATGGGGATGGTACCTCCAGTTTCGGGATCCACGTATGAGGAGCTTGGAAGTCAGCAATCAATTCTAACAAGTACAAAACTGAACAAACCAAACAAAAGTTAACAACTCTGGGACTTCCCTGGTGGCACAGAGGATGGGAATCGGCCTGCCAGTGCAGCGGACACGGGTTTGATCTCTGGGCCAGGAAGATCCCACATGCCTCGAAGCAACTAAGCCTGTGTGCCTCAACTACTGAGCCCACGCTAGGGCCTACAAGCCATAACTACCGAAGCCTGTGTGCCCTGGAGCCCATGCTCTGCAGCGAGAGACCACCACAGGGAGACGCCCGAGCACTGCAACCGAGAGTAGCCCCCACTCATGGCAACTAGAGAAAAGCCTGCACGCAGCAGTGAAGACCCAGCACAGCTAAAATAAACACAAAATCAACGATTCTTCTTAAATTCACAAAAGAAATGAGGTCACAAGGCAAACTGCTGTGCCCCCAAACTGGAGAGTAGTTGCTGTTGTTGTTTAGTAGCTAAATCACATCTGATTCTTTTGTGACCCCATGTCTGCCAGGCTCCTCTGTCCATGGGATTCTCCAGACAGGAATACTGAAGTGGGTTGCCATTCCCTTCTCCAGGGGATCTTCCCAACCCAGGGATTGAACCTGGGTCACCCTGCATTTGCAGGCAGATTCTCTACTGAGCCACAGATCCCCTGCAAATGGCAAACTGGAGAGACGGACAGTCAAATAGAGAATCACAGCTTACCAGGGCATAAGTTCAAGAGCTGCAGCTTCCGTGGGAGCCAGAATTGTAATTGAGGAACTTCTGTTAGCTCAAAGTGGACAACACTCAGATTCCTAGTGGACTCGGTCATAGTAGGGCCCCCATGCTTTTATGAGTTCTAACTCCAGGAGCTTGAGCAGGATGTCAGTTGTAAGTAGCGGAGAAAAATCCCCTTGTGCTTCTGATGGGAGGCAGGGTAAAGGAGCCATTTTGACAGACGGCAGAGCATTCTTTCTCAACATGGTCCACCCTCAGGTGAAACTATTTCACCAGAGCCTAAGTGACCCAGAGGAAGCGGAGTACCCAACCCCAGCCCACTCTAGCCATGCTGTCCCGTCTTATCAAAAAGGTGAGGGAGGGGATGAGGAGGGAGGTGTGAGGGGGAAGGGGGGTTCAGGATGGGGGGCACATGTACACCCATGGCTGATTCATGTCAATGTATGGCAAAAACCACTACAATATTGTAAAGTAATTAGCCTCCAATTAAGATAAATAAATCTTTTTTTAAAAGGTGCAGGCAAAGAGGATGCAGGCTCTGTACATTTGCCTCATATGTTATCTGCAGCAGCTGGTGAGAACAGCCTTGGTGTGGAGCTGCAGAGGTGGGGGAGATGGTGATGGCTCCCCCAGTGGGTGGAAAGGAGAGGCAGGTGGCAAAGAGCCTGAACCAGACCCTTCCCGATCCACCTGGAGAAATTTCTCCTCCCACTGCTCTGAACACGCCCCACTTGCATCACTGGGGAGGATGGGGTGGCGCTGCTGCTGGGGACAAGTTGCATCTGGTTAACTGAAGGCTAACTCTCCATCACCCCCTCTGACACCCCTTATCACCACTGTGCTAAAGGCTTATGGATATCAGTTCCTTTTACCCCATATACCATGTTGGGCTATCAGGAAAAAATAACAAATGTATACTAAAAGGCAACACACACACACACACACACACACACACACACACACACAATTGGAAGAGACAGAGCAAGCATCGGAACCAGATACAGCAGGAATTTTGGAATTATCAGCCCATTTAAAGCAACTCTGATGAATATGCTAAGGTCTCACATGGACAAAAGAGCACGCAAGAATAGATAGGAAAGAAAATAGATGAGCAATGTAAAACAGAGAGATGGAAATCCTAAATGGGATACAAAGAAATGCTAGAGATCAAAAAACACCATAACAGAAATGAAGACTTCCTCTGAGGAGTTTATTCATAGACTGGACACAACTGAGAGATGCATAATGTGCTATTTAGGGGTGAGATGTAACATGTCTGCAAGTTACTTTAAAACACTTCAGACAAAACAGATGAATCAAATGTGGGAAAATCTAGACAATGGATGTCCATTGTATTTCTATTTGAAAAAATTGATACACATTCCTATAAATTTTTAATGAAGTAAATCAAATCTGAAGATTTAGTTATATATATTAATTAAATATATATCCAATACAGGCATACCTTGTTTTATTGCACTTTACAGATACTGTGTTTTTTTTACAAATGGAATTCTGCATTGAGCAAGTCTACGGGCACCATTTCTCCAACAGCATTATGTTTAATGTACATGGCTTTTTTATACTTAATTCTATTGAATACTTAGTAAACTATAGTAGAGTGTTAACATCACTTTTATATGCTCTGGGGTGCAAAAAATTTCCTGTGACTTGTTGTACTGAAGTGGTCTGGAAGCAAGCCCATAATATCTTTGAGGTATGCCTGCATATAAAAAATGTATTTTGATTAAATGTATATTATATTGATATTTAATTCTATATAAATAAATAAGAATAGTGTTTATATATAGTGTGATATATAGTATATCACCCTATTCTACCAAGTACTAAATGACTGCAAGAAAACTGAAGACTTTAATTTAAATAATTACCATGTTAGTAGAAGTCTAGGCAGGACCTGAATTAATAAACGTGCTAATCAGTGGACAGCCCTGCTGAGCACATTCCCTTATTTGGATTTAACTGTGGCATACATTATTTATAGTAGGAGGCTTAATATTTGTATAACACCATTTTTATTCTTTGCTTCAAAAAGTTATGAAAATAGTGAAAAGTAAATAAGTATTCCTTCTATCTTAGGCTGCCATCAGCCCTCCCAAGAAGGAAAACACCATCAGTAGGGCTTTTCCCCCAGAAGTTTTCTATGCAGATTTGTTGTCAGATTACTACACTTGTATTACTCACTGTGCTTTTTCATTTTAGTTTAATTTAGTTTTTAACTTTTTAGTTGAATGTTTCGCACTTCAGTTTTTAACTTTCAGTTTTGTTTTTTTCTTATGGAAAATTTCAAGTTCTCAAGTAGCAAAAGAATAGCACCACCGTACGGTTCTTTTCACTAAACTCTGTGTTTCTATCACCCATCTAGAGTCAGTCTTGTCATCCATCCACTCCTTCCTTCCCACAGATTAACAGACTGTTCATCTTCACAACCCACAGATTATTATTAAGCAAATCCTAAACACCATATCACTTCATCCAGAATGTTTCATTATGTATGTCTGTAATTTAAGGGCTCTTCTTTAAATAAAACCTCAACATTATTATCAAACCTAAAAACAATAACTATTTTGCATCATCAAGATATCCAGTGTACAAATTTCCCCAGATGGCTCATAATTGCACTTTTAAAGTTGATTTGGTTTAAGGTTTCAAATAAGGTCCACACATTGCATTTGGTTGAAATGTCTCGGTCTCAGCCAATCAATGCTGTTTCTAATTCAAAATCCCTCACAGAGATCATTCCAATGACCTACTTTTTTCTTGCCTGCACAGTTTGCCACTGTACAGGTGTCCCATAATGTATTTTATCCAGTCCCCAGTGACAGATGGTGAGGTTTTCTTTTCCAGCCTCTTACTGTTAAACCATGCTACAATAAATAGTCTCAAATATATGGCTTTGTACATATATATGTAAATGTATATTAAGACAAATTCCTAGGAAAGGTACTATTGAGTTAAATGTCATGGAACTTTGCAATCTTGACAGAAACTAATAAACTGTCTTCGAAAGAGATTGTCCCAAGCATCTGTTTCCTCATACCACACCAAAACTGGGTACCATAAAATCGTGTGCCAACCTAACAGGTGGGAAATGGTGACTGATTTGTTTTATATTCATTTTCTTAACTACAAGCAAGACCGATTATCCTTTATTTTCTATGAAATGATTAACTCTTTGTGACCTCTGATGATTTTTCTATTGGATTGTTGGTCTTTTCTCACGGATTTGCATGACCAACTTCTACAAAGGGAAATTAGTTCTTTCTGATGTGTATTGCAAATATTTTTTTTCTTGTTCTATCGATTGCCCTTTAAATTTCTTTATGGTATTTTCTTTGACAGATAAGATTTTTTTAATCCACATGCTCTATTTTATCAACTCCATTATGACAAAACTTCGGTGTTTTCTTTATACACAGGGCACTAGAATTTCCAAAGCCTTCTGCATATGTTATCTCATTTGTAACAAAAAACAGTAGCAAGAGTTGGCTAAGTAACTCCACTCAAGTCTTTCATCTTTATGGTGACCACTTGCCTGGTAAATACTATTAATACACCGACTTGTGTTTCCCCCTAAATTCATCCCAGATGTGTTCCACAAGAAATGAACCCTCTAGTCAAACAATTTTTAGAAATACAAGATAACTTGCTGGATGATCTCTAATTTCACTTATTACTCTCACTGATGTAACCAAAAATAATGGAAAGAATTGTTGAATAGTGGTGTTTTTTCTGAATATTAATAGAATTTCCAACAGTGGTTAATTGACTAAGGCTTACAATGGAATTAGTTATCTAAAAAGTCTTCCTGAAACAAAAGCCAAAAAACAGTTTTTAATGGGAGAAGCTACAAGTCGAGTTTAGCCCCTTAATGTACAAAACTGGATAATGGAAGAGATAATGTTGCTGGGGGAAAAATGGTGCTAAGAAAAAATGAAAAGTTAAAAGTTAAATGAGTTGTCCAAGGTCACCCAGGGAGTTAGTGGTGATGCCAGAATTCATATCTAAATTTCATAGTTTGGACTGCAGCCACTATTCTGTGTTCTCCCAAAAGGATAATTCAGAAATGAGAGAGGATATTAACTTGAGGCAACTACACAATGAAAATAAATTTGGAATGTTAACTGGTCCTCATTTATCTTGAAAGACAATTGTTTCTGACTCTAATATAAACTACTTTCCCTATACAACTTATGAAGCATTCATTTATGAAAACTTGCTGTTTTTTTTTCATGTCCTCTTTCTCCTTCCCACAGCTGCCAAAGAGTCATGCCATGCCCTTTAAGCAAAAGACGGTATCTACTTGTCCATTTGTTGAATGGACTCTTGCTGCTACTCAAAATCTCAAAGGAAATTCAGAGGCTGGTTGTCACTTATGACTCTTGATTCTACATGTGCATATATATGTAAGATGTCCACATCAGTAAAACGGTTATTTTTTAACTGGGAAGATATCAAATGATTAGATTAAGCAAAACTTTCCATCATTATATATGAAATTCAGAGCCTAAGTTGAACCAAAGGAATAAAACACAGAATTTTTTAATAAGCAAAGTTAGGGCAATATATAAAGAGAATTCTGTACCCTCCTCTAAGTATATTTATCCCTGCTCATTGAAATATTATATGACAACTATAATTATAACAACTTTTATTGAACATCCTCCATGTGCTAGGCACTAGATTAAGACATTATTTGAATTATCTCATTTCATCCTCATAACAACTTTTTGAGTTATATACTTTCAATTTTTCCATTTCACAGATGAGAATACTAAGGCTCAGAAGGCAGGGTGAATCTAGAACTTAGAACTAGGGTTATACAATATTGATTGTCTAATTGCCCTCTGCTACTGAATGCTGAAACTGAGGACCCAGCTTTATCAATATGGCCCCTGCTATCCTCCAGTCTATGATGTGACTCAGAGAAGGTTTAAAGAAGAAATTTTACTTGAACTAAGTTTTAAAAATCAGGGGATAGTTAAGATTTGAATTAGCAGAGAAAACAAGGAAGGGCTAGCTGAGGGAAAAGAACTAACATGTTGGGAATGATGAACTAATACTTGACAAGAATGTTATATATCAGCTTCAAAAATGTGACTTGCTGACTCTTTTTTAGGAATAATGACCACAGACTTGCATTTCCAGCCCTAACAGATCTAATCTGTTAGCAGCTTGCCAAGATAACTCTAAAATCACTTTCTTCCCTGAGATGCAAATTTTAGACACGTTAAGACATGTGGTACTGTGAATGGTTAAAGGTAGAGATAATAAAATGGAAAACTGAGTCCTGTTTTGAGCTTAAGTGAAAATAATGACAGCCTCCCATAGAGTCTACTCAATACATATGGTCTAAAAGTTGAAATGAAATTAGAATGTTAATGTTCTTCACGATGCAATCAGTCTTATCAATTACAGAGACAGCAGCCTTGAGCACCTTGTGAAGAACTGCCAATAAAAATACTAAAATAAGCTTTGCACAAGATGGGAGTATCATGACATCTGTTTTCAAAATTACTCTGCTGTAATTGTTGAATCTCATTAGAGTTGGTGAAAACTGTATTCTTTCACCTGGGATAAGAGCCTCTGATTTTAAATAGCATCACTTCAGAAATGACGATTGTGAATCCATGCTAATTATGCTGTTGTGCCGTGCTCGCCATGAAGAGAGGGTTCTTGCCAGTGATTTTTATCAGTAAGGATGTTTATGGCTGTGGGCAGCAATGAACTTCACATCAAACTGACAACTTAGGCAGGGAGATCACATAATAACACATGCAACAGGAAGTCAAGAAATAGGGTTAACTTCAGGGATTCAATAGTGACATTAGGGACTTGAATTCTTTCTGTTTCTTCCCTCTGTGGCTTTGTAATTTGTAGAAAGTTTAAAAAAAAAAAGAACTAGCTTCTTCTCAAGCCTCTAGGGTTGGCTTCATCCTAAAGCATGTTCCCCTTGTAGCTACCGGATGGCTATAGGTAGTAACCTGCACCCCACTCACCCTCGCTCATGTCTCTCAAGTGAGGGGAGGCTTCTCCTAGGTCACGTCTAACACTGAGGAAGCTCCTTTCTCAGATGTCCTTGGCTAGTCTCTCCTAGCATCTCTCTTTGGTCCAAAATGGCTTATGCCTGCCCAGCCCTGAACTAAATTACTGTCAAGAGAGATGGAATTTCTGTGATTGCCTTGGAGACTCATTGGCTGGAATGGAATGGATTCTGGAGAATCAAACATGATATACACCATACCATAGTACTTTGTAGCTCAATATTAAACCTCAGTGCATCAAGGAAGCTCTCTCTGAAAACCTGAGATAATCTCAGAAAGTATGGTTTCGTTTATCAGACAAAGTCAGTCTCCTTTGATGCACTGCAAATTATCAACAATAAAAGTGAGAGCATCTACCCTTCTATCACTTTCTGTAGTTCCAAAGATTGTTGAGACAAAATAGGTCATGCCCTAAGACATAGCCCCTTAAGATGACACCTAGGTAAATTTTCTGATCCCATTCTTTTTCTCTTTTGGTTTGAACTTTGCAAAAAGGAAGTAGTATCTTCTTAAAACTACTGCACATATGACCCAGCAATCCCACTGCTGGGCATACACACCAAGGAAACCAGAATTGAAAGAGACACGTGTACCCCAATGTTCATCGCCGCATTGTTTACAATAGCCAGGACATGGAAGCAACCTACATGCCCATCAACTGACGAATGGATAAGAAAGCTGTGGTACATATACACAATGGAATATCACTCAGCATTAAAAAAAAATTCATTTGAATCAGTTCTACTCAGGTGGACGGAACTGGAGCCTATTATCCAGAGTGAAGTAAGCCAGAAGGAAAAACAACAATACAGTATACTAATGCATATATATGGAATTTAGAAAGACAGTAACGAGAACCCAGCATGCGAGACAGCAAAAGGAACGCAGATGTATAGAACAGACTCATGGACTCTGTGGATGAGGGCAAGGGTGGGATGCTATGGGAGAATGACATTGAAACATGTTAATTATCATATGTGAAATCAATTGCCAGCTCAGGGTTGATGCTCGGGGCTGGTGCACCGGGATGACCCAGGGGGAGGGAATCAGGAGGGAGGAGGGAGGGGGGTTCTGGAAGGGGAACATATGTATACCCATGGCAGATTCATGTCAATGTATGGCAAAACCAACTCAATAAAGTAAAGAAAATTTTAAAAAAAAAAACTACTGCACAGTTCATAAGCTTTCTCTCCACTCATGTCCAGCAACATACTGTTGACCTTTACCACCATGGTGCACTCTGTTAAGGTACACGAGATATGGTAACTTTGGAAAGGTTTGGGTTCAAAATAACAGCTGCTTATTGGTTTGTTACTGTACAGTTAAGCTGCATTCACAAATGCAGTCCTGACTTGGGCCAAGATTATAAACCCTTAAGGCACCGCATACAAATGACCATGATCATACTAAAGTTCAGATTCTGATATAGTTAAGTAAAGAATCTGCCTGCAGTGTGGGAGACCTGATTTCGATCCCTGGGTTGGGAAGAGCCCCTGGAGAAGGGAATGGCTACCCACTCCAGTATTCTGGCCTGGAGAATTCCATGGACTGTATAATCCATGAGGTCGTAAAGAGTCAGACATGACTGAGTGACTTTCACTTTCAAAAAGGATTATAATGCTGGCAAGAACAAGGAGACCTCCAGGGGCATGGTTAATTGATGGACCTCTAGGCAAAGACTAGGAAAAGCAAAATAAGCAGTATTGTATTCCCACAGAAGATGGAGAACCAAAATGGAGGTATTGAATCTGCTCTTTGTTATTCACAGGATTTAGCCCAGCCTACCATTCTTCCCACACAAGCTTCCAAATATTAGACAACCTCACGTATCCAAGTTGCTTTGACTTATTCCTCTCTTGGATTTCTCAGCTCTGGATCTCATGTTAAGTGATACACTGACTAACAATACTGCAAGTAGAGAACCTACATGCCTGATTCTGCATACAGTTTTCCAGTCGGTCACCCGGCTTCAATTCGCTGCAACTGTCAGCTTGCTTATGTATGTACCTGCCAGCTTTGGAGCTCCCATGAAAGCTGACGCCCATCTGCTCCTCTGTCTTCTCCTCATTAACGTTCTTAATGACATAGCTGACCACATCCTTGAAGACCCCACAAGAGTAGGTTTGGATGACACAAACAGGAAGCCTACCCCTCTCCAAGATCTTTAGTGTATCATTACACAAAACCTAAAGCCAGCAGAAGGAAGGAAATAATAAAGACCAGGGAGGAAACAAATAGAGATTAAAAAAAAATAGAAAAACATCAATAAAACCAAGATTTGGTTCTTTGACAGGGAGAACAACACTGACAAACCTCTGGCCAGGCTTGGCAAGAAGAAAAGAGAGAGAGAACTGAAATAAACAACATAAGAAATGCTGGGACCTCCATGGTTGTTCAGTGGTTAGGTCTCCATGCTTTCACTGCAGGGGGCACAGCCAGGCTCAATCCCTGGTCAAGGAACTAGATAAAGATCCCACTGCATGATGTGGTCCAAAAAAGAAGTGAAAAAAGAGAGACATTTCAACTGATATCACAGAAATATAAAAAAAATCATAAAAGAATAAATTTTAGAAAATAGTTCATTTGAACAGAAGTGAAATATTCACTAGAAGTGAAATAGAATCTGTAGTAAAAAGCCCTCTGCAGTCAAAAGTCTAGGACCAGATGGCTTTAGAGGCAAATTCTAACAAACATACAAAGAACTTATACCCATCTAAACTCTTCCAAACTTATACCATTCTAAACTCTTCCAAAAGATTGAAGAGTAGAGGATACTCCCAAAGACATTCATGAAGCCACCATCACCCAAAAAAAGAAAACTGCAGGCCAGTATCTTTGATGAATATAGATGCAGACATTCTCAACAAAATATTAGCAAGCCAAATCCAACAACACATAAAAAAGGTCATATACCATGACCATGTGGGAGTCAACCCAAATTCACAAGCATGGTTCAACATATGCACATCAGTCAATGTAATGCACCACATTAACAAAAGTAAAGTCCGAAACCACATGATCATCTCAATAGATGCAGAAAAAGCGTTTGACAAAATTAAGTGTATCATCTCCACACACTCTTCAAGACACATGGACACATTTATGATGTCTGTAAGACCTAAAGGGATTCTTCTATCTATTGCTTCAATGCCCCTTGATGGAGGGACCACCAGAACTGGGTGAGCAGATTCTTGCTTCCCTCTATCAGGCCAGGCCAGTGTTATAGAGAGAATGATAGATAATACTATAATCTTATTTTTTTGCATGTGAAAAACCTATAACCATGATTCTAGATCAGAGTTTTTGCACTGTGGCATTACTGAGATTTGGGGCTGGATAACTCTTCACTGCAGGGGCCTGCCCTGTGCACTGTGGGACATTTAGCAGTATCTCTGATCTCCAGAGCCAGTAACACCCTGCCTCTCCAGCTGTGACAACCAAAAATATCTTTAGACATTACACATATCCCCTGGGGGAACAGGATGCAGCAAAATCACTCCTGGCTGAGAACCACTGATCTAGAGCTTTATTCTCTGACTCACTCTCCTTTGCCTCCTATTATAGTAACAGAAAGTCCTGCCAGATGTGAGGTTGGCAGAGTGTGGATAGGAAGACCCCTATTATCTAGAAGTTAGAATTATATAGATAAGTTAGACCAGTACATGTAAGCCTTCAAGTATTAGCAAAATGAGATAATCCGCAAAAAAAAATATATAAAGGCAACAAAAAGTAAAACAAGTATTGAAGTTTATATTCTAGATCATTTTATATTTGGGAACATGAATGGAGATATTTCTAGCTATGCTTGGGAATAAGATTTCTACTTGCGCTTACTAGGTTATTTATAGGTGAATGTTGTCTCAGTATGTCATATACACAAACCAAAGTAAAAGCCTCTTTTCCATTTTAATCTACTCTCATTTATATTAAAAAGAAATCATAATCACTTATGATGCTTACTGGACTAAAATAGCTTCTTTCAGATGTCACCATGGACCTGAAAATTAATGGAGAAAATAATTATGATTTGAACAGCAATTTCCATATAATTATAGGATATTTCTATAATCTCCAAAGTTTTTTCATTTAAGAAAGCCCAAATCATTAGGTTGGTTTATATTATTAAATTGCCCTGAAGATCTGGGACATTTGTAGTTAGAATCCTTTCAGTCAGTTTATTTCTTTCCCCACAGGAGTTGATCTGAAGGACCTAGAGTGAGTCTCCCAGATAAATCTTTTCTTGGTCAAACAGAGTATTTTATTTCTGTTAAAGATGTGTTCAGATAAGCCATAGCCAGTGTAATTACATGCCCCATTCGTGAACTCTTGGGCCAGTCCTACTGATCACAAAGATACAAATGAGCCCTAGGGAGTAGAAGAGGCAGGGCCTCAGAGGAGCAAGAGGACTCACTGTGAGCCCAGACTGCAGATACACCCAGATGTACCTTCACTGAGAATCAGGGATGCCCTCAGGTTGCGGAGAGGATGAAGAAGCTGGGGAGAGCAGATATGTCTCTAAAGAGCTTTTTGGTCTTCCAATTCACAAAGGGTTAAGGATCCTTTCTCAAATGTTGGCTCCAAGGATAAAATTTAAATGTGTTCTGCTAGTAGAAACTGTAACTCTTGCAAGGCCAATTTATAGCATCTACAGAGCAATGATGTTTAATACATGTTAAATATTAATAATCTCTGATTTTGCCAAGGCCTTCTGCCCAGGTTTCATTGCCTGATGAAACTAACCATTTTTCAAAGTCCAAAGAGACAATTAAAATAGAACATGTCAAATGCCACAAGAAGGTTATATGCAGAGAGTAGGAAGAAAAGAGATCATGATGCATTAGAGAAGGTTAAAATATACATATATATTTCATTATGAATTATTTTAATTTTATCATATAATTTATTATAATTTATATTGTGATTTCTAATACTTTCTTTTAAAGAGCTATTTTAGGTCCACAGAAAAATAGAGCAGAAGGTACAGAGATTTTTCATATAGCCCCCACCCCTACACATGCACTGACTCCCCCCATCACCAATACCTCCACCCAAGTAATACACTTGTTACAATTGATGAAACTACAGTGACACATTATTATCACCCAAATCCAGTTTACATGAGGGTTCAGGCTTGGTGTTGGACAGTCTATGCATTTGGACAGATATAATGAAATGTATCCTTTATTATAGCATCATACAGAGTAGTTTCACTGCCCTGAAAATCCTCTGTGCTCTGCGTGTTCATCCCTCCCTACACCCAACTCCTGGCAAGCATTGATCTTTTCACTGTCTCCATGGATTTGCCTTTTCTAAAATGTCTTAGAGTTGGAATCATACAGCATAGAGCCTTTGCAGATTGGTTTCTTTCACTCAGTAATACCCATTTAAGTTTCTTCCACATCTTTTCACAGATTGTTAAGTCACTTCTTTTCAGCACTGAAGAATATTCCATTGTCTGGATGTACCACAGTTTATTTTTCCATTCACAGACTGATGGACATCTTGGGTACTTCCAAGTTTTGGCAAATACAAGTAAAACTGTTATCAACATCCACATAAAGGTTTTTGCATGGACATACATATTTAACTCCTTTGGGTAAAGACCAAGAATTGCAACCGCTTAATCATATAAGACTATGTTTAGTTTTGTAAGAAACTGCCAAAATATCTTCCAAAGTGGCTGTGTCATTTTGCACGTCCACCAGCAATGAATAAGAGTTCCTGTTACTCCACCTCCTTGTCAGTTTTTGGTGATGTCAGTGTTTTGGATTTTGGTCATTCTGATAGGTAAACAGTGGTATCTCGTTGTTTTCATTCCCATTTCCCATACAACGTGGAATGTGTTTTGGCTGAAATATATTTCAGCACAGAGGGAGCATAAGGGTAGTGGAGAGAGGCGGGTCTTGATAAAGGAACACAGGTCAGAACTGAAGGAGTGTAACTACTGTGGAGGAGGTTGGCTTGATCTGGAGGCAATGAAGAGACACTGAAGGGATGAGGGTGAAAGAGGTGATGGGAGAAATATGATCAGCTTTATTTCTTACACTAATCACAAGGACTGCATGGAGAGCATGGATTGACCAGTCTAAAGATACAAGTCCAGGTAAGCGATGATGGAGGACATGGAAGTGGGAAGGGTTGGAATTAAATGGGTGGATTCCAAAGTTCTTCAGAGGAGGAATAGAAATGTACTTAGACTTGTGTCCTCTCTTCCAACAAGCCCTCCCTCACGGCCCCTGCCTGCAGCACAAGAGGCAGGGCGGACATTCTATGGGTTTGGACATATATAATGACACGTATCCTTTATTATCATAGCATCATACAGAGTAGTTTCACTGCCCTGAAAATCCTCTGTTCCACCATGCTTCCTAGAACCCCACTTATGTTCCTACTGTGCTTCCTCCCGCATTCATAGCTGGTGAGTGGAATGCAAAGAAAGAGTCACAGGACACCAAATCCCTGGTTTTGAATTCCAGTTCTACTTATCAGTTATGCTGTCTACGGCAAATTGCTTAGCTTTTCTATCATATATCTATAAAATAGAGAAATTTTAACCTTATCCTGTAAAGTTGTTTTGAGATTCAAATATGATAGTGCTATAAAAGTGAAGACTGAGAAAGACTGAAGGCAAAAGGAGAAGGGGACAGCAGAGGATGAGCTGGTTAGATAGCACCACTGACTCAATGGATATGAATTTGAGCAAACTTCAGCAGATAATGAAGGACAGGGCGGCCTGGTGTGATGCAGTCTATGGGGTCACAAAGAGTAGGACATGACTTAGTGACTGAACACAACGTAAAAGTGATATAAAAATCCTAAGCAATTGTATTTTGCTATTATTGTTTCCAGGTTTATCTCTTACCTTCCTCAACTCATACATGTACAGAAGTACATCACATGGAAGAGAACAGCCTGACATAAACATAAATGCTGTGAACTGAGAGTCCAAGGCCTAGCTTTGTACCCAGCTAGATTGCTGATATGGGCAAGTCATAGTCCCCTTGAGCCTTGATTAATAATAGTCAACATTTCCTATGAAGAATTAAAGCTAACATTTTCTAAATAGAACAAAACAGTTGTAACTCTTCTGCATGGTTTAACTTATTTAATTCACACAACAACCCTATAAGGTAGGTACTGCTATTATTCTTTCCATTTTATAAATGAAGACACTGAGCCACAGAGAAAGTACTGTACTCAAGGCTATACATCTAGTAAGTGGTAGAGGTGGGATTCGACCTCATCCAGTCTGTTTTAAGAGCTCACACCTTCTTCCACTACAGGGCCCTTCCAGGCATGAGAATATGATTCCATGCCACTTCGCAGTTATCTGCACTTGGGAGTTCCAGCCTCCTATAGAGAACGGGTTATTTGTGTTCTCCATTTTCAACTTCGGCTCTCTTTGGTGATTTGGCAACATGTACACTTATCTCATTAATTTTCTGGACTAATCTTCCCATCAGTATTTCAGAGCTAGACAAACTCTCCTAAGACATGCTGTGACTCATCCCTCCCTATTTCAAATTACTTGATGCTTGGTGACTTCAGCTATTTCTCTAGGGAGCTGAGTTCCTCATTTCATATCCCAGTAATTCTTTAAATGAAAGTCAACTCTAAAATCACCCTCCCCATTTCCTTTATCACTTGTTTGTGGTCACAAGTTTTATTTGGCCCTTCCTACGTGCTCTTAAACATAGCCACATGGGACCCAAGTCAGCAGACCTTCATCCTGGTAATCCACAGGATTTCTCAATCCCTGTTCTAATAGCTAAAGATAAATAGAAAAAGCAAACTTGACTTTAATGAATATTTCATTCAATGAATATTTTTTCATGCTCTGTCACATGCATAAAATACATTGAATTCTGAGACCTTTCCAAGCTCTTCCAAAACTAGATCTTGAGGCCCTCGCTCACATTCTCATTTTCTAACACTAACACACACACACATCCTCTCTCACCCTCATCAGAGACTGGTGAATGATTTTCTAAAATCCAACTAATACCTCTGACATTTCACCACAGTGTTCACTCACAGCTTCAGGCTCTTGGCCTGGTGTAGAGCTCTGCACCTATTTATAAATAGTCAATCTTCTAATGGGGCACAATTTTTAAATAACAAACAGTTTAAAAATCTGCCCAATAGTCATTTCAAAAACAGTGTTTAGATAGTATCTAACCCATTAGTTGTCAACCTAGGGTGATGTAGCACCTCACAAGAACATTTGCAGTATCTGGAGACATTTTTGTTACTACTTGTGGAGGGTACTGTTGGCTATCGGCATCCAGTGGGTAGAGGCCAGTGACGCTGCTAGACGTCCAGCAATGCACAGAACAGGCCCCACAACAAAGAATTTTCTAGCCTCAGATGTCAACAGGACTGAATTTGGGAAACTCTTATAACTTCTGTCAACATTTAACACGATTTATACTTGTACGATTCAACTTCCTAAAAATGTGCTCTCCTAACAATTATATGACATTTTAGCCTGTACACAACTTTGGTGCCACTAAAGTTCCCCTCATAAGCCCTTCATTCTGGAAATCAAAGCATGGATACCCTAGGGTATAAAGACAAACCAGTGCCCAAACCCTAAGTAACTAGCAAAATCAGCAATCCACAGTCCATTTTTGAATGTCTCAAAAATTCTTAATTTTTTAAAACAAACATGCCAACTTTAAAGAGCAAGCTAAATTTCTTGCCATTTAATTTCCTGTCTTCAGAATTTCCACGTTTCTAAGACTTAGTGTCAATCTGATCTCACTTTTACCTTAATTTTGTTTTCCTATGAAAGGCTATGTGCTATCAGCCCTCTCAAGCTGCTAAATGAGAGAATTGAATGTTCTGACATATGACATAGCCTCAAAGTGCACCTCCAGATGAGATCCAAATCTGAGTAATTAGAGAGAGGGCTGGAAAGGGTTGTGTCTTTTTAGCTTTCATACAGGAAAAAAAAAACACTATTTTTATCCATCTCATTTCCACAATGAGTCATCATCGGAAAAAAAAAATGGTACCCTCTTAGTTACTCATGACCACAGTCTTCTAAACCCAGCCTAATGGCCCTTCTTTGCCTTGGCACAGTGCCACCAAGAACTGTTGGCTTGCCCCAAAATCAATCCTCTTGGCTACTCTCTAATTTTCATTTAGAAAATTTAGAATTTTATGAAGAGCCCTTCTAACCTCTCTCTGGGATGAGGTCCAGGAGCCACTTTGCCTAAACAAAGTCATTGATTTTAATGGAACAAATGAGAGAATCAATTTGTATTGTGTGGCACCCTGACAAAGATGGAAAAATGCTAGGACTTATTTGTCCCAAATTCTGTCCCAATTATACTAATACCTCAGCGACCAAACTGATCTTTCAAAAAGTAAATGAGATCATGTCACTCCCGGGTTACACTTCTTTCATAGGTTTCCATTATTGTTAGGCTAAATTCCCAAATCTGCCCCTGTGGGGTTGTTTTCTAGTCCATGCCTTTCTTGCCAGTCTTAATGCATTCCCTTCTCTATTGAATCCTGTGCTCCCTTCTACTGGATCTCTTCAGCACTCTTCCTTCTTCCTGAAAAGCTCCTCCTCTCCAAATCTGCTCACGTCCTTTGTTTAGGTAACCTCTTTTCATCTTCTTAGGGCTTCCCTGGTAGCTCAGCTGGTAAAAAAATAAAAAATAAAAAAAATCCACCTGCAATGCAGGAGACCTGGGTTCAATCCCTGGGTTGGGAAGATCCCCCAGAGAAGGGAATGGCTACCCACTCCAGTATTCTGTCCTGGAGAATTCCATGGACTGTATAGTTCGTGAGGTCACAAAGAGTCGGACATGACGGAGCAATCACTACGTTCCTTTTCCATGCGTGTACAGGCAATGGTCAGGGGAGTGCCAGTGCTCATCTGATCGGTCAGTTCACTTCTAGACTTGAATAGTTGTCTCTTTTGGGTTCTTTGCTTACACTTGTTCTCCACCTGAAGTCTTATCATACCCTACAACACTAAAGCAAGGTCTCAAGTTTCCTCTTTCCTCCAAAAACCCTGATAGCTTATTCTTTCTTTGAAATTCTGCTGAAATTCAATCTAATGGAGTAAGTAAATACAGGAGGCTAAGGGCAAGTCCTAAAGCCATTCTGGTCAGGGAACTAAGGTTCCACGTGGTGTGGAGCAACTAAGCCTGGGAGCTGCAACTAAAACATCTGTGAGTTGCAGTGAAAGATCCTACATGCCATGCTGCAACTAAGACCAGGGAAGCCAAATTAAAAAAGTATTTTTTCGTGGACTCTGTGGATGAGGGCAAGGGTGGGATGATATGGGAGAATGGCATTGAAACATGTTAATTATCATATGTCTAATCAATCGCCAGCCCAGGGTTGATGCTCGGGGCTGGTGCACCGAGATGTCCGGGGGGGGCGGAGGGAGGAGGGAGGGGGGTTCTGGAGGGGGAGCATATGTAAACCCATGGCGGTATCATGTCATTGTATGATAAAACTAATAATAAAAATAAAGAAAGAAAGAAAGAAAAAGACTTCCTTTGTTTACTGATAAGGCAGGAAATATTCTGATGCTCAGAGATCAGCCTCTGGCTCAGGTTCCCTTGACGTTTCTCCTGGCCTTCCGCCACCCTGGAAAGGAACCTGAGAGCTCTGAGGTCTCTTTGACCCCCAGAGGTTGAGCTGAGAACAGAAGCACAGGCCAGACAGTAGAGGGAGCTTGGCTTTGGAAGTTTCACAGGTAGGGTCCTTCTGAGGCTGGCATCCATGGGACAACCATGTTGGCTGGTCTCTGCCTGTTTGGAACTCCACGTGGATTCAGGTCCAGGGCTGCACGGGCCTGGGAGACCTGAGCATGGAGTGTGGGGACATGCTTTGTGATGCCAGCCAGCCATCCCCATCTCTGAGCTTGTTTTCACATCTGTAAAATGAGAGGACAGAATAAGTTGATCTTGAAAGGTCCCTTTTGGCTCTGAAATTCCCTGCTCTTGTGGCATTTAGATTTGTCTTATTTCCAGTAGTGTCTCTGCTGAACATCCTGTCCATTATCAGGGTGCGTGAAAAGCCAAAAGCAAGAGGTCTGCTGTCGTCCCAAGGGTGAACCCTGAGGGAACTCAGGAAGGAAGCAAAGAATGCCTGCCATCTAGTGGTCACCAGACTGCAGCTACCCGCTCTGGTGAACCCTGAGGAAACTCCAGTAGGAAAACACAAGAGACTGGCCCCAGACAGCTGAGGAGCATATCAAAGGAATGATTTCAGTGAGCCCAGACTCTTGCATCTTCCCATGAATAGAAAAGCACCACATTCCTTAACTTGGGGTATCTGGTTTTCTTTAACTAACAACCATCTTTTGATATTTCACCTACCTGCCCTTTGTCGCAAAACTTCTGTATAACTTAGCTCCCCTGCAGACTCCTCAGAGAAGTTCTTTCAGGGTTATTTGAGACGCTTTCTCCAGGGCTTGAAGTCCTAAAACTTCCCACTGAATAAAACATGATTCTCAAATTCAGGTTGAGAATATTTTTCAAGTCAACACCTCCATGTCAGATGAACTGGGTACATAGGGAGCTCATCTGAAACCTTCCCCAGAAAGCTCTTTTCAGTCCCCAAGTGGAAGATGTCACCCTCTTCCTAATCCCTCTTTTCTCATGTGCTTCATCTCATCCTATCCTATCTAATTTGGAATATCATATTTACAGTCAGTTAAGTTTTGAAAACCAGTGAACACACCTAGCTCCCTCTGATCCTCAAACCAGCCCTAGCAGGGGATGATTCAGATGATGTTCCCATTAAACAACCCTTCAAGGAGAGAAGTTCAAGCCATGGCCATGTCAGTGGAGAAAGGAATGCCAGCGGGACATTCGCCTGGCAACCGAGAGGGGAAGTTCCTGCTCCTACGACTGGAAGAGCAGCAACTGTCCTGCACCCTGGAGCCCTGGCAGATCTCCCTGGAGCTGTTGCCAAGGATATGTGGCTTCCACCAGATGTGTGAGTGCTTTCCCACTGGTAGTGAAGAGGGAATTCATAGGGCCTGTTCATGCTGATCATGCTTGGCCACCTCTCCAATGGACTCTAAACTCTGTACTTAGTGCCTATGGAAATGACAATAAAAGGACTAGACCCCCTCTGGACAGGGGAACCTTGAATATCTTATCCAGGTTACTCATTGCCTAAGAGAAAACATACACTAATCACCCCTGTCTCTGGACAGGCCATAAATTTTTCTGTACCTATCGGAGTGTAATCTCGGGCTTATTGATTATTGGCCAATTGTTTAACTGTTTGAACACATAACACATGAAAGATGAGATTATTGTGATTGTAATTACCCTTCCTTTGTTTATGTAAGCCTCAAGGAATTTGGTGGTGAGTTCGGACCTGTACACATGGGGTATAAAAGATTTTTCACAAATGCTGGTCGGGGTCCTTGGCTAAGAGGAGACTCTGCCTTGGGCCCACCGGGGTAATAAACTGCACTCCACCAAAAAAAAGAAAGAAAAAGAAAACAAAAGCAGTCCTACTGTTTTCAACTGACCATAAGCAAAGCTGACAGAAAATGCCCTGACAAGGTCACCCTGCAATCATGACTGAAACAGGGCCAATCCACAACTGCAAAAATGAAGAAGTACCCTTCTCTTAGGATCAACCAGAGTACCTGCTGCTGCTTTACCAATAACCACTCAAGCCTGGCTTTAACCTTCTTGCCTCCTAGACAAATACTATTAAAGTACCCAATGACCAGATCGTTCCGGCTCAGTGATAACAAGCAAGTTAGATGAGGCGCTGGTTTCTTAAATCCTCCTTAGAATATTTAGCTCAAGCCAAAGCCCTCCAAGGCAGCAGTCCCCAACCTTTTTGGCACTGGGGACCGATTTTATGGAAGATGATTTTCCCACAGATTGGGGGGTGGGGGCATTGTTTTGGGATTTCAAGTGCATTATATTTATCATGCACTTAATTTCTCATCTACTGCTG
This sequence comes from Antilocapra americana, assembly GCA_007570785.1. NCBI lineage: Eukaryota > Metazoa > Chordata > Mammalia > Artiodactyla > Antilocapridae > Antilocapra > Antilocapra americana. The sequence goes on from ML663464.1 coordinate 702,419, forward strand.
CTATTAATCTGACAGGAGGTACGGGTCTGCAGCCTGGAGACCTCTGCTCTAAGGAGACCTTCTCAGATTCCTCATACTGAGATGCCCATGGTCCTTTGACAGATGGTATTTCTTGTGGCAACAATCTCAATAAAACTGACTTTGGTCAAGTGCAGGGATATCCTAGGTATGTTTGTTCAGTGGATTCATCTCGCTCCTTTTGATAACTCACCACTATTCAAAGGGGTAAGTACTCTGACATAGGTTTGAAACACACTGAATTTCAAGTACAGCTAAGTAGTATTCAGTTCAGTTCAGTAACTCAGTCATGTCTGACTCTTTGCAACCGCATGAACCGCAGCACGCCAGGCCTCACTGTCCATCACCAACTGCCAGAGTTTGCTCACACTCATGTCCCTCGAGTCAGTGATGCCATCCAACCATCTCATCCTCTGTCATCCCCATCTCCTCCCACCTTCAATCTTTCCCAGAATGATGGTCTTTTCAAATGAGTTACTTCTTCACATCAGGTGGCCAAAGATCTGGAGTTTCAGCTTCAATATCAGCCGTTTCAATGAATACTCAGGACTGATTTCCTTTAGGATAGACTGGCTGGATCTCCTTGCAGTCCAAAGGATTCTCAAGAGTCTTCTCCAACACCACAGTTCAAAAGCAGCAAATTTTCGGTGCTTGGCTTTCTTTATAGTCCAACTCTCACATCCATACATGACTACTGGAAAAACCATAGCTCTGACGGACCATTGTTGGCAAAGTAATGTCTCCACTTTCTAATATGATACGTAGGCTGATCACAGCTGTTCTTCCAAGGAACAAGTGTCTTTTAATTTCATGACTGGAATCACCATCTGCAGTGGTTTTGAAGCCTAAGAAAAAAATAAACTCTCTCACTGTTTCCATTGTTTCCCCATTTATTTGCCATGAAGTGATGGGACCAGATGCCATGATGTTATTTTCTGAATGTTAAGTTTTAAGCCAATTTTTTCACTCTCCTCTTTCACTTTCATCAAGAGGCTCTTTAGTTCTTCTTCACTTTCTGCCATAAGGGTGGTGTCATCTGCATATCTGAGGTTATTGATACTTTTCCCAGCAATCTTGATTCCAGCTTGGGCTTCATCCAGCCTGGTATTTCTCGTGATATATTCTGCATATAAGTTAAATAAGCAATGTAACAATATACATACTTGACGTACTCCTTTCCTGATTTGGAATCACTCTGTTGTTCCATATACAGTTCTAACTCTTGCTTCTTGACCAGCATACAGATTTCTCAAGAGACAGGTCAGGTGGTCTGGTATTCCCAACTCTTTCAGAATTTTCCACAGTTTGTTGTGATCCACACAAAGGCTTTGGCAGTCAATAAAGCAGAAGTAGATATTTTTCTGGAACTCTCTTGCTTTTTCGATGATCCAGCAGATGTTGGCAATTTGATTTCTGGTTACTCTACCTTTTGTTAATCCAGCTTGAACATCTGGAAGTTCACAGTTCATGTACTGTTGAAGACTTGCTTGGAGAATTTTGAGCATTACTTTGCTAGTGTGTGAGATGAGTGCAATCGTGTGGTGGTTTGAACATTCATTGGCATTGCCTTTCTCCTGGATTAGAATGAAAACTGACCTATTCTAGTCCTGTGGCTGCTGCTGAGTTTTCCAAATTTGTTGGCATATTGAATGCAGCACTTTCACAGCATCATCTTTTAGGATTTGAAATAGCTCAACTGGAATTACATCACCTCCACTAGCTTTGTTTGTAGTGATGTTTCCTAACTTGACTTCAAATCCAGGATGTCTGGGTCTAGGTGAGTGATCACACCATCATGGCTATCTGGGTCATGAAGATCTTTCTTGCAGAGTTCTTCTGTGTATTCTTGCCACTTCTTAATATCTTCTGCTTCTGTTAGGTCCATACCATTTCTGTCCTTTATTGAGCCCATCTTTGCATGAAATGTTCCCTTGGTATCTCTAATTTTCATGAAGAGGTATCTAGTCTTTCACATTCTGTTGTTTTCCTCTATTTCTTTGCATAATCACTGAGAAAAGCTTTCTTATCTCTCCTTGCTATTCTTTGGAACTCTGCATTCAAGTGGGTATATCTTTCCTTTTCTTTCCTCCTTTGCCTTTTGCTTCTCTTCTTTTCTCAGCTATTTGTAAGACCTCCCCAGACAACCAGTAATGCTGAAAAAGCTGAAGTTGAATGGTTCTATAAAGACCTACAATACCTTCTAAAACTAACACCCCAAAAAGATGTCCTTTTCATTATAGGGGCCTGGAATGCAAAAGTAGGAAGTCAAGAGATACCTGGAGTAACAGGCAAATTTGGCCTTGGAGTACAGAATGAAGCAGGGCAAAGGCTAACAGAGTTTTGCCAAGCGAATGCACTGGCCATAGTGAACACCCTCTTCCAATAGCACAAGAGACGACTCTACACATGGACATCACCAGATGGTCGACACCAAAATCAGATTGATTATATTCTTTGCAGCCAAAGATGGAGAAGCTCTATACAGTCAGCAAAAACAAGACCAGGAGCTGATTGTGGCTCAGATCATAAACTCCTTATTGCAAAATTCAGAATTATATTGAAGAAAGTAGGGAAAACCACCAGACTATTCAGGTATGACCTAAATCAAATCCCTTATGATTATACAGTGCAAGTGACAAATAGATTCAAGGGATTAGATCTGATAGACAGTGCCTGAAGTAGTATTAAAGAGACTTAAATGGTATCACTGAGTGAGTTTAGGATTTAGTCAGGCTGGGCAGTGTGCTGAGTTCTAGACAGATGCAGGAAGCAATCACTGAAAAAACTTGATGTTCCTTTTCTACCACTTCTCAATAGAATAGTCAGTAATGTATTCAGAGCAACTCAAGTCATTCTCCCATTCATGCCAAGACTCTAACAAGAGAAAGTAAGGTTTTATAGGATAAAATGGGTCCCACCACCCACATTAGCTCCTTATCAGACTCAAACCTTCACAGACTAAGCAAAACCAGTTCTTAGAAGGACCCAGAGATTCATTGTTTAGAGTTGGTGTGGCCTGAATTCCTGCCTCATTTACCTTCACATTTTTTCCAGTGTTTTATACTCTTAGATGACAGTGCTTTCATTTGCAGTCACTGAAGAGTTAAATGAGAAGTAAATTCTCACTTCTACCAATTTTTCAGATGCCATCAAAATCATACACTATCATATTACTAGAAGACATGTGTAAACTCCTGTACAAATATCATTAATCATAGTAATATCAGTAATTGGTAAATTTTCTTGAAAGAAATGACTATTTGGAAAAAAATAGATATGTATCCAGTATCAGCCTGAATACTGTACCCAATAACAAATGTACATCCTACTGAAATATTTCCCCAGGTAGTCAGCCAAAATAGCTGTAGAAATCAACAACCTACTTTTTCAGTATATTCTAAGTTCTCTGGTTCTATAAAAGAAGAATGTTTTTTACCCAAATGAGGGAGGGAGCAGGTGAGTAACTTTTCAATACTGATTAAGCTTTGATGAGCATTACCATAGAGATCTGAGCTCCAGTTTTCTCATTTGACTTTTTCTTCATCCTTGCATCATTAAAAAGAATATTATATAAATGTGGTAGATACTGGGCTGTATGTATGCTAATTTTCTTCTCTCTGGGCGCATGCTCTGTTTCTATTTCCCCACCACCTTGGACTCAGGGTGGCCATAGGACTCTCTTTGGCCAATGAAATTAAAAAAGGGATATGTTTTCATTCCTTTCAGGAGAAAGGCTTTATATTACTACCATGAGACCATCTGTCTCCCTTTCTTCTTGCCATAGTGACCAGTGAAGCTTCAGGTATAGGCTTCATCAGTCTGGGTCCTAGGATGACAAGACCTGGAGCATAGCCCATCAGTCAAGTCATGATGAACATAAGCATTTGTTAAATCATAGTTTCTTTCTTTTATTTTTTCTTTCTTTTGTAGGGCAGTTTGTCATCACAGCATGACCTAAACCATAATAGATGTAGGCATTGTTATTGTTAAAAAATTAATCTTTTTCCAAACAATACAAAAGTATATAGAGCTGCATTGTCCAACACAGTAATCACTAGTCATATGTGGCAATTTAAACTAAGCAAAATGTAAAGATTCGTTTCCTCAGTCACACTTGCCATATTTCAAGTGCCCAACAGCTAGTGGCTACTGAAAAGGACAGCAAAGACACAGTTTCCTCATCACAGGAAGTTATACTGGGCAATGTTGAAGAGTTAACCAGCAAAATACATGCACCCCAACGTTCAATACAGCACTATTTATAGCAGGCAAGACATGGAAGCCACTGAAAGGTCCATCGACAGGTGAATGGATAAAGAAAAGGTAGAGCATAAGTACAATGGAATACCACTCATCCATTAAAAAAAAGAATGAAATACTGCCATTTGTCACAATACGGATGGACCTAGAGAATATCATACTAAGTGATGGCGAACAAAGACAGATATCATATGATATCACTAATATGTGGAACCTAAAAAGTAATAGAAATCAATCTGTTTACAAAACAAAAACAGAGTCATAAACATAGAAAACAAACTTACAATTACCAAAGGGGAAAGAGGGGGACAAGGATAAATTAGGAGCATGGGATTAACAGATACACACTACTGTTTATAGACTAGAAAAACAACAAGGTTTTACTTGAACACAGGGAACAATAGTCAATATTTTATAATAACCTATAATGGAAAATAATCTGAAAAAATATATATATATATATAAAACTGAATCACTTGGCTGTACACCTGAAACTAACACAATATTGTAAGTCAACTATCCTTCAATTAAAAGAAAAAAAGAGTTAACCAGCAAAATACCCAAATCACTGCCCTCTCCCTAAAGGTCATCACTCCTGACAAATAGTTATATATCATCATTCCAGTCCTTCTATCTTGTATTAGTTTTTCTATGGCTTTAATTATAAATATAAACACATATATATACACACATATTGCCTGGTGACATGCCTTTTTAATTCAACTAACAAAATGATCTGGAGGTCATTCCATGTAAGTAAATATAGATACTCTTAACTCATTTCATGGCTGAATAATATTGCTTATAAGGAATTTTCATAATTTACTATTTTTCTCTTGCTGGACATTTAAGTGGCTTCTACAAGTAACCACTCTTTTTAGCATATTGCTATGGATCCTTCTGGTTCTTTGTCTAGATATTTTTTTCTACTTTGACATGACACATGACATGTATTATGCTGTGGTTTCTCTTTTTCTATCTAAATAATAATAAAGTTGGAGATTATTTTATGCCATTTAAATTCTAAGTCTTTTCTAATACTTTCATAATTTTGATTCTACATTTAGATCTTGACTCCAGCTGCAATTTATTTCTTTTTAAATAAAGATACAAAATACAATGCTGTGAATTAATTACAAATTAACATGCACCAGATTCTAAATTCCTTTTTCCCTTCTATTTGTTCACTTTTCTTAGTTTTTAACTACTATAGGTTTTACTTGAAGTCCTGTGGCCTCCTAGAGTACTTATAAAATATTTCATTTCTGATGTGGCAAGTTTTCCTCATTTTTTCTTTATTAGACTCTCTTGGTTCTTTTTAATACATTTTTATTTTATCTGAATTTTAGAGTTGGATTGTTAACTTCCTTCCAAAATTCCATGTTAGAATTTTTAGTTGAAGAGCCCTGACTTTATAAATGAATCTGACAAAATCTTATATTTTTATAACACTGAGTTTTATCATCCAGAAACATGATGTAACTGCATTTTTCAGATATTATTTAGTATCTTTCAGCAATGGTTTATTTTCTTCAAGAAAGTCATGCAAATTGAAAAAAAATCATACACCTGTATTACGTTTACTCGTTTTTTTAATGTGTATGTTATCACTGATATTGTGAATATAATCTTTAAAATATTCATTTTCAAAACATTATTAATATAAAAAGACTATTAATGTTTCTATTTTTATATCTCTGTAATTATATGAATATCATTAACAGTTTTGACCACTTTTAAGGGAAACCTTTTGGATTTTCAAACCAGATAATCAGTATTATCTTCAGGAAAAGACACTTTTCTCTTCTCTCCAAATTCATGCCTCTAGTGTCTTTTCCTTGTCATCCTGTTTTTGAAGTACAGCAGTGAAATGAGCATTTTATATTCCTCCTGGATTTAATAAAAATGCTTCTTACATTTCTCTAGTAAGCACAGGAGAAATCAGTCTTAAATATAATCATCAAGTGATTGTTTTCAGCATGCATGAGATGCTTACTAAGTTTGACTCCTTTAATCTGTTGCTGTCATAAATAGCATATAAATATCAAAATTCTAAACCATTCTTGCATTCCTTGAATAATCCCTGCATGATCATTATGTAATACTGATTGAATAGACTGCTGGATTTCAAATACTAAATTTACTTAGGATTTCTGCATGGGGGCTCCAAGGTGAAACTGGCACGTGCATGTGTGTGTGTGATAGTTTTCTGATCTTTCTGTCAATATAATATAATAATATAATATATAGCCTCAAAAATATGAATTTAGAAGCTTTTCATAATGTTATACAGTCTGCATGTAAGCTATCTGAGCTTTACAGCTTTCTCTAGGAAATATATTTATAACTGTATTTTTTCTTCAAGCATTTTTTGGCTGTACTCCACGTTTTGTTTTCTGTACAGCTCTCATTGACCTTGATTGACTTTATAATTTTCTTTGCTTTCCTCTTCATTCCAAGAGTAATTTGGGTTACCTCTGGCTTTTATTTTGTCACTAATTTCTAATTTTACTACACTGTGATCTGAAAAATATGGCCTGTTTTCTGCTTTGGAGAATTTGTTACCATACATGTACTGAATAATATTATCTTCAGTTTGTTGCTATAAAAAACTGTATCCGGGACTTCCTTGGTGGTCCAGTGGTTGGGAGTCCGCCTGCCAATGCAGGGGACACAGGTTCAATCCCTGGTTGAGGAAGATCCGCCATGCTGCATGGCAACTTAGCCCATGTACGACAACTACTGAGCCTGCAAGCAGCAACTACTGAAGCCCATGCAACTCAGAGCCCGTGCTCTGAGACGAGAGGCCACCACCACAAGAAGCCTGCTTGCCACAACTAGAGAAAGCCTGCACACAGCAACAAAGATCCAGTGCGTCCAAAACTAAATAAACAATTTTATTAAAGTATCTAAATAGTGATATATAAAACAAAAAACAAAAATATCAGGCTAAGCTTCATAACCTTGCGCTCATCTCACTCATCTTGCTAGTAAAGTAATGCTCAAAATTCTCCAAGCCAGGCTTCAACAATACGTGAACCGTGGACTTCCAGATGTTCAAGCTGGTTTTAGAAGAGGCACAGGAACCAGAGATCAAATTGCCAACATCTGCTGGATCATCGAAAAAGCAACAGGGTTCCAGAAAAACATCTATTTTTAAAAAAACATCTATTTCTGCTTTATTGACTATGCCAAAGCCTTTAACTATGTGGATCACAACAAACTATGGAAAATTCTGAAAGAGATGGAAATACCAGACCACCTGGCCTGCCTCTTGAGAAATCTGTATGCAGGAAGCAACAGTCAGAACTGGACATGGAACAACAGACTGGTTCCAGATAGGAAAAGAAGTACATCAAGGCTGTATATTGTCACCCTGCTTATTTGTTTAACTTATATGCAGAGTACATCATGAGAAATGCTGGGCTGGATGAAGCACAAGCTGGAATCAAGATTTCTGGTAGAAATATCAATAACCTCAGATATGCAGATGACACCACCGTTATGGCAGAGAATGAAAAACTAAAGAGCCTCTTGATGAAAGTGAAAGAGGAGAGTGAAAAGGTTGGCTGAAAACTCAACATTCAGAAAACTAAGATCATGGCATCTGGTCCCATCACTTCATGGCAGATAGATGGGGAAACAGAGAGAGACTATTTTTCTGGGCTCCAAAACCACTGCAGATGGTGACTGCAGCCATGAAATTAAAAGACACTTACTCCTTGGAAGGAAATTTATGACCAGCCTAGAGAGCATGCTAAAAAGCAGAGACATTACTTTGCCAACAAATGTCTGTCTAGTCAAGGCTATGATTTTTCCAGTAGTCATGTATGGATGTGAGAGTTGGACTATAAAGAAAGCTGAGTGCCAAAGAATTGATGTTTTTGAACTGTGGTGTTGGAGAAGACTCTTGAGAGTCCCTTAGACTGCAAGGATACCCAACCAGTCCATCCTAAAGGAGATCAGTCCTGAATATTCATTAGAAGGACTGATGGTGAAGCTGAAACTCCAATACTTTGGCCACCAGATGCGAAGAACAGACTCATTGGAAAAGACCCTGATGCTCAGGAAGACTGAAGCCACATTTCACACGTTCCCTGGCAACCCAGGACTAGTAGCCACCATATGAGAAAGCCCAGCTCTATGTCATGCTGCTTTTGAAAGCAATTACTTTTCAACACTGATAGAAAGGGTCCTACGTGGATGATTTTTTTCCATCCCATTTTGACATGAGGACGTCTGAGTCTCATAAAAATCATCTTATGGCTTTTTCCCCCTACTAATTCCCCCTTGGTCCTCATGCTCATTATGTAGCACAGCCTCTCTGCCTGGTCTAAGGAGCCAAAAGTCAGAAGCGCCTTCTTAAAGCCAACTGTTAATCCATTCAAAAGACAGATTAAGCAGTTCCCCATTTGACACCAGCTGTGTGTGTATTTCTACACATGGCTGACTTCCTTTTTCAGGCAAGTACCTGGCCCCAGTTCAGACAAGACTTTTTATCACCCTTGGGACAGCACTGGGACTGAGGCGAACATGTGAAAACTTTCCTTTAGCCAACCCCCAAGAGTGATATGAGAAGGAAATAACACACACACAGCGATTTATTTTAAATCTCTGAAGCGTCCACCATTTCACATCCGTCTGCCAGCATTTCCACTGAAATTAATCTCCCAGGCCTCTCACACAAGCTCCCTGGAGCCTCCTAAGTCCAGAGTACCAACAACTTAGAAATGAGAGTTTTAAATAATAAAGTATACCCTCCCTCAATGGTGCATATAACAAGCTGACAGGCTGGGACAGTGGAGACTGGATCTCAGCCTCTGGGAGCTCCAAATCACAGCCTGACTGATGGCTCAACCAGCACCAAAGAGTTGGGAGTAACCCCTGGGATCAATAGATCACAGCTCTGTCTTCCTTAAAAGCTGGGTGATCTCAGGCAAGTCACCCAGAGTCCCCACCCCTCATTTCCTCCATCTCAATCTGAAAACTGGAATGCCTACTCCATGAGGCTGTTGTGAAGATTAAAGGACGTGATATGTATAAAGGCTCATTACATCTCCCTCGATCAAAGTTAGCTGAAAAAGAGTTTTTAAAGCGCTTACATTTTTTTCACCTTTAATGAGGTGTAACTGACAGATAAAATTATATATACTTAAAGTGTACAATGTGATGATTTGACATCCATATACTTGGTGAAAGGATTACCACAATCAAGTTAATTAACACATCTGTCACCTCACATCACTATCATGTATGTGTGTAGAGGGGAAAACACTTAAGGTCTACTCTCTTAGCAAATTTCGAGTATATAATACTGTGTCATTAACCAGAGTCACCACACTACATTAGAGCTCCAGACTTGTCCATCTTGGAACTGAAGCCTGTTCCCTTTGCATCTCTCCATCTCGCCTCACCCTCCAGTACCTGGTAGTCACGCCTCTACTCTCTATTTCTATGACTTTGGCTTTTTCTCTTTAGATTCCACATATAAGAGGTCATACAGTATTTGTCTTTCCCTGTCTGGCTAATTTCACTTAGAATGATGTCATTTTTTAAAAAATAGATTGACGCTAAAACAATGATCTTCAGGCTTATGTTCAAAAGCTGGCTCTGCTGCTTAGTACATTGGAGACCTTGGACATGTTTCTTATTCTCTAAGACTCGGTCTCCTGGACTCTAACCTGACAGTTAAGGTCTTGGTCTCAACAGGTTGCTATCAGAATTGAATAAGGCAACATATGTAAAGTACTTTGCATGATACAAGCCACGCATTGAGTGGTCCATAAATCGAAGCTCTTGTTACAACGGATGGATGGGATATTATAATGATACTATTTCCTACCTAATGTTTTAAGAAGCAAAGATTAATTCTAATTGGTGTTCCTGGAGGAATACTGACTTAACACACCAGCATACCTCAAACTCTTAAAGGTACAATATTAACCATCAACTGGCAACCTTTGGCCATAAAGGTATTTCATTTCTTTTGAAAGGAATTTTCTATGACACTAGTAGAAGACACATAAGACCTTCAAGACAGCCTGATTGGAAAGAGGTATCTAGTGCAATGATCCCTGCATAGCCAGAGCAGCAGACAAGCAGCCTGCTGGAGTGGTCAGTGCCTGGCACTCCCTGTCCAACTTTCTCCATCTTCACACTCCATCACTTGTCTCTATCACGTCTAGTCTCTGAGTGGCATCTGCTCCCATCACACAAGATACATTCCATCCTGACCCCTTAGCTCCTGATGCCAGCTCAACCCCTTGGCTCTGACCCGGGTTGGCCATTTGCACCAAGATGAGCCCTGGGTAGGTTTCCCTTCAGCCTCCTTATGGACAAAATGACATTGATTTCAGCAAATCACAGGCAGGTTCCTTATTACCTGGGTGGCAGGAAAGCAAGAAGAAGATGCTGCAGGACCCGAGAGATCTCATCTTTCTGGCTTAAATTAAATTTTTGCAGCAAATGAACGGAAGCTGGCATGTGGCAACCGATTTCAATCTATCTGTCTACAAGGTGTTTTTCTATTGCCCCCAGAATCTTCAAAAAAGTCAATGATGCCATTAGCCATGAAAATGCCTCTAGCAGAGGAGCAGCTTGTTAGCGGATGATGACAGCAGGATGTACATAAAACGCCTGATAAAAAGCAGGCTCCTCAAAACAGAGGGCTTCCCCCGGGAAATTAGGGCTGGCAAGCCCAGGAGCACACTCCATCTGCCTTCACTCCATCGTCAGCCACAGCCACCTGTGACCAGACGTCCCACCTTCTAATGTGCCTCAGGGCGAGGCTCTGCCCAGCTGGGTACCTCCCTTTCATGTCTCCTCACTGTAATCTCACTTTTGCTCTCTCTTCTCCCACTCCTTGTCCATTTAATTATTCATTTGACAAACATCTCCTTCGCCTGGAGAGAGCTTGTTCTCCCTACTTCTGAGAACAGCCTTCTTGGTGTACCTGCATGAAAATCATGGAAACTAATAATCAAAGCAAATATTCCCAGGCCTCTCCCCAGCTCACAGGCAGGGCTCATGGGCTTGAATTTGTGACCAGACCTCCAGGTAGCACTGCTTAATACACAGGAGAGTAGGTGAACCATTCACATGGGGCTCCCTAGCCATGGAATTCCTTTCTCCTTTAGCAGAACCCCTCCCAGCATCAACCAAGTCTCCATAACACCCCGTCCCTCATAACAGAAATGAGATCAAGGAAACAGCTGCTTTAACAGATAAACCCCTAAATTTTGTGGTTTAACACAGTAATAGTTTACTTCTCACTTGGATATTATTTCACTGTACACAACAGTCTGAGTACGTGGCTTTTCTCAAAGCAGTGATTCAGGGTTCAGACCCCTTCCATCTTGTGGCTGTGCTATCTTCCAGGTACAGCTCTCCAAGTGTCCTCCATGGGGTGCCCACCAGAGGAGGAGTGTGGAGGACCACAGTGGGGCTTTTCCTGAGCCAGCCTGGATGTGGCATTTCCCAGTCCTGTCTACATTCCTCTGGTCACAGCTACAATGAACCTCAAGGAATGCTTGGGAGTGGTCTGACTATGTGCATGCAGAGCAGAGGATTTTGAAGAAAAGTTGTAAGTCTGATTCATACAGTTCATGCCAAATGAAAAGTTCTTTTTGGCACCAGTTGACAGTCACCATAAATCTGCCAAGTGGAAGGAGCCATCCAAAGGCTTGAGAATTTCATTAAAATGGGTTGTAACTGCTGATGCTGGCAGGATCCTTGCCAAAGAATGGAAATGAATCAATTGATTCAATCCATTTTCTACCTCAACCTCCTGCAGGCTACTATACCATGCATGCTTGGTAGCCCAGTCATGTGCAACTCTTGGTGACCCCATGGACTATACCCCCCCCAGGCTTCTCTGTCCATGGGATTCTCCAGGCAAGAATATTGAAGTGGATTGCCATCCCTCTTCCAGAGGACCTTTCTGAGCCAGGGACTGAACCCATATCTCTTATGTCTCCTGCATTGCAGGCAGAGTCTTTTATCTGCTGAGCCATCAGAGAAGCCCACAACTAGGACCGTTCTAGGCCCTAAAGGTGAGTGACAGCCTTATGGTGAAGCTGAGGACAAGAAATGTCAGGTGTCCTCCAGGTGGCCTGAAAAAACTGGCCAGCTGGGAATCTGACCACAGTTAATTCACATGCTAGGACAGAGTATTCTTGACAGACAGGAGTATTCTGGTGAGGCCTGGTCACCAAACGTATAGTCACGAGTCTGTCACACTGATAGAGATCCCATAGCAAATGCAAAACCTAGAGCCTCGAAGAATGTGACAGAACAATCAAAACTCCTTCACTCTGGGGCTGTAAAATGACTAGGAGAGAAGTGAGATCTTGGAACTCTATGACTTAAAGGAAAGAAAGAAATCTGCTCCCAGTGACTTTTTGTCATGCGAGGGGCATTCAGAAACAATGAGAAAGGCATTAGAGTGTGGCATTACAAACTAGCATCTTCTGGGAGGAGCCTGTTTATATTTTCACTGGACTCAAAAAGATGCTACAGCTCCATTTTGGCAAGAAACAGGGGAAAACAGGCTTTATTTAAACCCCAGCTGCAGTCCACATGTGTACAGATTAACAAATCATGCTCTACAGTTACATTTTTGCCAGAAATGCAGAAACAGCAAAATATAATTAAAGCCTCAGGCACACTTAAATCAGCATTGCCAGTTACTAACTTTCTTAGTCAACATCTGGTTCAAGACCTAATAGTCTTTCACCATGGAGATAAATGACACAAAGAAGGTGACCAGGAACTGTTTTCTATAATAGTACCTTACATTTGCAAAGAATTCTACTGTTTCTATCGCACTATAATTTTATCAGTACTTAGAAGGGTGGTTGTAACAATCAAATTATTTCTTCTCTATCACCAGCATCACTATAATCCACAAAAAATGCCTCCATTTCACACATACCTTGGTCCTTCCTAATCTTTGCTGCCAAAATCCCTTATTCTCCACTTCACCCCAACATTTCAAAATCATATGCATATTTGAACTACCATTAAGACTTCCCTGATTCATTCAACCTAATTATTTCCCATGGAGTTTTTTTGTGTCTTTAATAGTCTCTATTGAAATAAAATAATGAGTGATTGAATAGATGGATAGATTTTTCAAGGGATGAATGGATGTGTAGGTAGATGGATGAACAAACAGGTAGGACAGAAAGAAGAGAAAGAGCTATAGAAAGGTAGAAAGACAGGTAGTGTAATATTACAGTGAAATATTTGGGCTCTAGAGTCACCCTGACATCCAATTTCATTTCTTTTATTTACTTGGTATGTGACTTTGTCAACATACTCACTCACTCAGTCCTCAGTTTCCTCACTTACATAATGGAACTAATAATACATTCAACCAGTCAATCCTAAAGGAAATCAGTCCTGAATATTCATTGGAAGGACTGATGCTGAAGCTACAATACTTTGGCCACCTAATGTGAAGAACTCACTCATTGGAAAAGACTCTGGTGCTGGGAAAGATTGAAGGCATGAGGAGAAGGGGACGACAGAGGATGTGATGGTTGGATGGCATCACCGATGCGATGGATGTGAGCTTGTGTAGGCTCTGGGAACTGGTGATGCACAGAAAAGCCTGGCATGCTGCAGACCATGGGGTCACAAAGAGTCAGACACGACTGAGCAACTGAACTGAACTGAATACCCTGCTACTGGTATGATTTAGGTTAAATGAAATTATTCATGTAAAATGCTTAGACTGGCACTTGGTATAGTAAGCACACAATAAACATGAGCTGTTTTCATTCTGACACATAAATAGTGTTTAAAACAAAACCTACAGACTTGGTTTTTCCCATTTAACTGTCTGTATGCAACGCACAGTGTCACACAGAGGAAGACATGACTGAAGCTACTTAGCACACACACAAGCATTATGAAGACTCACCCACGCCTTGTGTAAAATTTCAAACACACGCATGAGGCTATGAGCTCCTTGAAGTGGGGACTATGGTCTGTTCATCTTTTTTTATAGCCAGCACAGTATCTTACACAGAAAATAAACAATAGATGTTTCTCAAAAACAGGACAGAATGAGTGACTACTTGATATATTTAAGTTCTAGCTGACCTAAAGAGTACCCAAAGTAAATTTAAATTGTCAGCTCTCTTCATCTTCCTTCCTTAGAAATAGAACTTAAAAAAGCAATCAAGGGAATAAATGGTACTTGTGGAAATTAATGACTGTTACTGCCAAAACTACTAAAACTGGTTAAGATTAACCAGGAATTAACAATATTTCAAATCCTGAAGTAGATTCCCTGAGATAGCACCTGAAGTTTCCTGATGGGACTGTCTAGGATTAGGAGCTCTTGGGACTGGTTCTACTTCTCATGGGGTCATTATAGGGTCAGGGCTTTGGGGAGGAAGGGCCCTCCAGTCAGGATCTAGTACTGACTAGACATGACTCTTCTCTTCTGAAAAAGAATGAGCTCCTTTACTGGTCAATGGGCAGATGCTTAGATGTCTTCTGAAATTACTCATCATCCCCTTCCATCTAGACCAATGAAACACGTGGTTAAGAGATGAAACTCAGATGTCTGGCTTGGATGGGATGAAGTTCAGAACTCAGGAGGGAGGGGATGTCTCAGTTGGACCACACAAAATCAGAAACCAAGACAGCTTATTTAAGAGGTAAACAAGGGTCAGGGCTTCCCTGGTGCTTAGACGGTAAAGAATCTGCCTGCAATGCGGGAGACCTGGGTTTGACCCCTGGATTGGGAAGAGCCTCTGGAGAAGGGAAAGGCTACCCACTCCAGTATTCTTGCCTGGAGAATCCCCATGGACAGAGGAACCTGGCAGGCTACAGTCCATGGGGTTGCAGACTTGGATACGACTGAGTGACTAAGCATAGCAGAGCATCTGGTATGTCCTGGTGGGCTGTTGGCAAGGAAAGATGGATAAGGTAATGGGGAAAATGAAACATGGAAGGAGGAAAAGCCAATACAGGGGCACCTTATCAAAGTCACATCTGTGAGAAATGGAGGCTCCATTCTACCAAAAATCAGAAAAAATGACCATCCTAAAGAGGTTGGAGGAGGTTGAAGGGTTTATACATTAGCTTCCTTCCCTCATAGGAACAGTAGTCCCTGGCGGGGCTTCCTTCATATTTCTGAGCTATGCTTGTACAAGGGTTTATTCAGCTTCCAAGGTGTCAAAAGAGATCTAGAAGCAGAATGCAGAGAGGTGTGGGCTTGAGGTGGGGCCTTGTAAGTGTAAGCTGAGTTTAGATTTGCAAGGAACTGTCCAGCTCAGCTACAGCTGAAATCAGTGATAAGCCAAGGAACAGTACACAGGTACCAGAGGTGCTTCCTTATGACATCAACCCAAGGCTTCCTTTCCCCTTCATTATTCGTTTCTTCCTAAAAGACTGGGCATCTCCACTTTCTCATCTTCTATTTGATTTCAACCCACCCATACTTGTTTTCAACTTATCATGATGAAATTTCAAACTCAGTGAAGCTCAGGGACTGTTAGGTTACTGTCGTGGTAACTGCCAAATCAGATGGTCACTTCTCAGTCTTTATGTTTGAGAGTTGTTGATATAACGGTGGCATTTATAGCCTTGGGGTTACAAAAATCATTGGGAGGAGGAGAGGAGGAAGTGGGGAGAAAGAGACAGGCAGCCAGTTCACTGAGAAATGAACCCTCCCAAATCAGGGACATGAGTCAAAATCAGCAAAGGATCCTTCTGTTTCTTCTTCTCATCTCACTCTGCACACCTTCTCTCTGAGAAGTCTCAATCTAACTCATGACCTACTTCAGACCTTCCATTTGGTGTCAAATCTCCATCTGACTGCTAGTGTTTCAGAAGCTTTCTGTTCCACTTTCTCCCTATCCCACTACTGTAAAAGAAAATTCCTTCTCTCATCAGCCTGTTCTGATTTATAGAACCATCATCTGGACAGGATCTCAAGTCAGAAAAGTGGATACTGTCCTAGCCTTCTCTATCTCCTTGTCACCCCACATCCAGCCTCCACTGGCATGCCTCATCTACTGCTGTAATATTTTCTCTTTCAGGCCAAGTGATGTCAGCAAGATGGCATCCATCTACAGACAAGAGTGCCTTTGTGGGAGCTGTAGGGTCCAGAAAGAAGAGTCCAGTGTGGTCTAAGAACATAGAGAGCCATTTTGAAAGGACAGGCCTGGACCTGGTGATTGACTTACTGACTGTGATCCAGGCCATAGTCTGGAAATAGCTATATGCCTCTGGGATCTGTCTGCAGTCCTACTTGGCTTTGGTTCTGTCACCAGCACCATATGCCAAGGGACCTGCATCACACAAGACCCCTGGAATCCTCAGTTATTCTCAAGATTGTGAATGACTCCTGATACCAATATGTTTGAGAACTGCTACCTTACCTTAAAAATAAATATTTCTGTTTTAAAGTTTCGAAACTGCTGATAGTGCTATAAAGAACATGGGGTTAATATACAAAAAATATAAGGAGTTCATACAACCCAATAGCAAAAAGAAAGAAAGAAAAGGAAAATCTAGTTAAAAAATGGGTTGCAAAAAGACATTTTTCCAAAGAAGATATACTGGGTCAACAGGCAAATGAAAAGATGCTCAACATCATTAATCATCAGGGAAATACAAATGAAAACCACAATGAGATATCATTTCACACCTGTTAGAATGACCATCATGAAAAAGATCAGAGGCAAGAGTTGAATGTGAAGAAAAGGGAACCCTTGTGCACTGTTGATGGGAATGTAAACTTGTACAGCCACCTTGGAAAACAGTATGGAGGTATCTCAAAAAATTAAAAATAGAATTATTATATGTTCCAGAAAATCCACCTGTGGGCATGCTTCCAAAGGAAATGGAGTCAGAAACTCAAAGACATATCTGTATTCCCATGATAGCCAGAGTATGGAAACAATCCAGCTGTTTCTCAACAGATAAATGGGTAAAGACAGTAAAAATATTATTCAGCCATGAGAAAGAAGAAAATCATGCCACTTGCCAACAACATGGATAAACCTGGAGCATATTACTCTAAGTGACATCAATCAGGCCGAGAAAGACAAGTATCAGATGATACACTCGTATGTGGAATCTTAAAAAGCTGAACTCATACTAACAGAGGAGAATAGTGGTTGCTGGGGGCTGAATGAAAGGGGAAATGAGGATATATTGGTCAAAGGGTAAAAACTTTCACTTTTAAGATGAAGTTCTGAGATATAATGTAGAGCATGGTGACTATCGTTAAAACTGTAGTGTATACTTGAAAAAAGAGTGTGGATCTTAAATGTTCTCACCACACACACATACACACACAGGTAATTATATGAGGTGAGGGAGGTGGTAGCCTGATGTTATCATCATTTTGCAATAAATATGTGTACCAAATCATCACATTGTACACCTTAAACTTATACAATGTTATATGTCAATTATATCACAATAAAGCTAAAAAACATTTCCTCTTTTACATCCATCTCCTCCTCTCCAACTCGATGTTACAGGCTTGATTCAAGACCTCAGCATTTCTCAGGAATAAAGACCATCATCTCATAGTCTCTCTACCTCCAGTTTCATCCCTGCCCTCTTATCTACCATCCATCCCACTGCCGCAAGCATCTTTCTGTAGCCTAAGTCAGATCGTGGTACTCTTCTGCACACTATTCCCTAGAAAGTCAGGCCAAAATTCCGAAGCATGCCACGGCCATTCAAGTGATCACTACCATGCCTTCTCAATGACATCAGAGAAAACAGGCTGAGATGGGCTTCATTCAACATGTAGCCGGTGTCTGAGTGGAGGAAATGAGAAGGCATAGTGAAAGTGAAGTTGGGAATTGGACAGATTATCAAGAAGTTGTTCCAAACAGCTTTGTCACCTTACTGAACTGCAATAAATTCATTACTTTCTTATAATGATGTATTTGAGAAAATGCAATGTTTATGAAGCAGATATTACACCCACTGTGTTGATGTGGTATATGAAGGTAGAAGGGAAGGTGTTAATCTAGCTCACACTTTAAGAGGAGTCTCATACACACACATACACCATCTAGGTCTGATTGGGCTTTTGCCTGACTTTCTGAATCATCCCCTGCCCTTTCCCAACATGTTACAATCATGCCAAGTCCATATCTCTTTTCTCACTGGACTAGACTGTTTCATACACCCCTTCTATGGTATAATGCTGTCCCTGGTATTTATATTTCTTTCCTCCTTCTACCTTTTCTACATTTAAAATCCAGTTCAAGGACACCCTTCTCCATATGTCATTGTTCCAGTATATATCATTTAAATAACATTCTGCTGCAAGCATTTGTTTCTGTATCTTTACTACTAGACTGCAAACTCTTTGAGAGGATATCTTATTTATCCCTGTATTCTTAGAGCCAGCATAGTGTGGCAGGCATGTAATGCTGCTTAATAAATAAATAAGTTGGCCACTTTTCTCATAGTGCAGTATCACACACAACTCCCAAACATGGAGGCTGTTCAGTAAAGGTTTTGGATAAAGAGATCAGAAGGATCTTGCTTGCAATTAGAGCCAATTCAGTTCTGATGACCATTTGACAGCCAAAAATTACAGACAACTGTGCTAAGATGCTTCATAAATGGATCATGTCAGTGCTAATACAAACAGTGGTGCTCTTAAATGAGGAGAAATTGTTTGAATTACAGTGACTGCCTCATTTCTGTGAATTCCCTCAGCAGCAACACAATCTGTTCACCTAAAAGGGGCTTTTGAAAAGCATCCCACGTTGCAAGGCTATGCTCGATATGATGAATAAATTCACCCAGAAACATCTGTTAAGGTGCAGCTTTGACAAGGAGGCAATGATTTAAGTGTAGTGAATTACATGGAAGTGCCTATCCAAATACTGTCTGACATTTGAAAATCGTATTGTCTCCCCAAAGAATATACAGCAACAATAAGGAAAAGAGGGAAAGTAGAGATGGGTTAACATTTACTTGAGTGTCAGATATTGGTGCTCAGAGCTGTTATTTCATTGGTGCTTAAATACGTTCTTTCAGTGCATCCTCATGGTATCTATTTGTAATTTCCTGACTGTGCTGTTCTCTTTCTTGTCTCTGTCATTTAACATTTCCTTTCCAACCTCTCCTCTGTCTAGCTAAATGTTGCTTGTCCTTTAAGACACAGAGCGGGTATCAGCTCTTCCAAGAACCCATCTCCAGCTCCCTTGTGGCACCTTGTTGGAGCTCCCTCAACATCTGGCACATACCTGCCTCTATCACATTGCAATGCAGTTTTCCAAAACCTGTCTGTTTCTCTTAGTGGACTAGGGGATCCTTAAAAATAGGATCACTGTCTCTGTAGCCCTAGCAACTAAAACAGGAGCTCTTCCTGAACCTGTGCTTGGAAATGTGTGTTAGATTTATAGATGGGTCTACTCTGGGTGTTCCCTTTCACACTGATGTGACGAGTAATTTCACTTCTTGACTTCACTGGGCCACAGGTAGGATGTCCAGGCATTTCACTAAACATTATTCTGGGGACTTTCCTGGTGGTCCAGTGGTTAAGAATCTGCCTTCCAATGCAGGGGACACCCAATGCAGGGTTCGATCTCCAGTCAGGGAACTAAAATTCCACATGTCGTGGGGCAACCAAGCCCGTGGGCCACGACTACAGAGCCTGCATGGCAACAAAGACCCCATGTGCTGCAACTAAGATGCCACACAGCCAAATAAATAAATGTTAAAAATAATTATTCTGGGTATGTCTGTGAGGGTGTTTCTGGATGAGATGAACATTTAAATGGGTAAAGTGAGTTAAGCAGATTGCCCTGTCTAACATGAACGGGCCTCAATCGATCAGTTCAAGACCTAACACAACAAAGACTCTCTTGCAAGCCAGAGAAAACTTCTCCTATCTGACTGCCTTCAAGCTGGGAGACTGGTTTCTTCCTCCTGCCTTTGGACTTGAATTAAAACATCAGCTCTTCCTGGGCCTCAAGTCTGCAGGCCTTCAGACTGGAACTATACCTTCACCGCCCTTGGTTCTCAAGTCACCAGACTCCAACCAGAACAACATCATCACCTCTCCTGGGTCTCTGGTTCGCCAACACTATCAAGTGAGCCAGTTTCTTTAAATATGTATGCATATACAATCCTATTGGTTCTGTTTCTCTGGAGAACCCTGACTAATCCACATGGCTTTTTACTGGAGTCTTATTTTAAATTTAAGACTACCATCAACATTTTACCAAAATCATAGACTATAAATTAACATCATTCGCTAAAACATTTCATGCAAAATTTCTAGGCAAATAGTGCAAAAATAGTTATAGACAGAAAATGTTAACCCTGGGAACACATTCACTTAAGCATTCACTTATTACATGACTCAGGCACTTTGTACTCATGTGGTCTATGGCCATACCACACTGAACGTGTGTGATCTCATCGGGATTCAGATGAGTAGAGAATTATTTTATCCCTCCAAATTTCATCCTAATCTCCAGTATGCCAAAGAGCTAAAAAATCAAAACCCCTCAAAGCCCAAAAATATCTTTAAAAATGCCACCTTCCTCGTCCATTATGGAAGCATTATATGATAGATTTATGAGCTGCAGTGTCACCTATAATTTCTTAATTTTTGCAGTAAATTGTACTTTCCACTTCACAGCACCACATAGTACACAATTCCCAACATCACTGCATCAGTGCCTGTGAGAATTCGGATAACACAGCCACTGCATGCATGTTAATGGGGTATTTATGGTCAGCTCATCCTTCCTTCTACATTCACTTGCAGTGACTTATAGAAGGCTTCAATTCCATGCCTTTAAAAACTGCAGTTTTATATCCATCAGCTTGATACAGGCTGACATCTCTTGGGAGACAAGAGAATATTCATCATCAAGGATTCCCTTTCTCTTGAAATGATTTTCACCTTGACTTCTAATGTAATGTGCTTCCTTCATTGTTCTAACATCTCTAAAAATACCTATGCTTTGTGGTCTGAGCTGGTTCATATTATCTTTCCTTCACCTATTAACCATCATCGGCAAATCTAACTCTTAGACCTTTTCTCACAACAAAATTAGATTATATGTGTATCAGTCAGGGTTTGGCACACAAAAACAGAAACCACTCTAGGTATTTTGAACAGGAAGGGATTTTCCATAGGGATTTAGAGGATTATGCAACTCCTAAAGGGTTCTAAGAATGAAAGTCAGGAAAACTGATCAGAACGTAAAGAAGTCACA
The DNA here is from genome assembly GCA_007570785.1 of Antilocapra americana. Lineage (NCBI taxonomy): Eukaryota > Metazoa > Chordata > Mammalia > Artiodactyla > Antilocapridae > Antilocapra > Antilocapra americana. Next base: position 723,925 of record ML663464.1, read on the forward strand.
GGAACTGACCAATTGCTTGACCAACTGACCAAGTCACAGGCACCAGTGACCTCAGATGCCTGTACTACTAAAGTGAGCAGTTTGCGAGTATTCACCTACAGTACCTATCACTGCCTCCAACTTCCATAGAAAGAGAATGGCTTTCCAAACCATGATCTCCATAACAGAATGAAACGAACCCACGTGGCAAGGGATCTGGGCAATATAGTTTCTAGTCTTTAAGCCCCTGCAGTACAAGGGAGAGCTCAGAAGCTCTGATATCTGATTCGGTATCCACAGAAGATATTCAGAACAATTGTGAACGTGTGCAGCAAAACAATGAAGTGCCAAGATTGCAGAGCCAAGCATTCACTCAGCACTGCTAATGACAAGATCTAAGCAAAAGCATTTGGCTTAGATCAGGAATGAAAAAGTGAGTAGGGAGAGTGGACAGGAAAGGAGGCAAAGCCAGTATCAGGGTCACTGCTGTGAGAAATGGGGACACCATTCCACCACAAAAGCAGAAAACAGTGACCACCCTCAAAATGGAAGGTTGGAGCATTTATACATTAGCTTCCATCCCTCATAGTGAGGGTAGATCCTGGGGTTACTTCCCTCTTATTTCTGGGCTGTGCTCATACAAAAGCCTATTGTATCTCCAGGGTGTCAGAAGAGATCTTAAAGCAGAAGGCAGAAAGGTGTGTGCTTGGGATGGGGCCTTGTAAAGTGCAAGCTGAGTCTAGATTTGCAGCAACTGTCCAGCTTGGCTGCAAGTGAAATCAGAAGTAGACCAAGTTAATATGACCCAGATACCAGAGGCATTTTCCTCAAAAGATCAGCCAAAATCTTCCCTTCTCCAGAACTTCATCACTGGTTTCTTCTTGAAAGAGTAGCCATCTCTACTTTCTCACCTTCCATTTGTTTCCAATCCACCATGATCAAATTTCAAACTCAAAGAAGCCAAGTTGCTGTTTGAGGGACGTATTGATAATTGCCACATCAGATGGTCACTTCTGAGTTCTTATGTTTGGGAGCTGTTGGTATAAAGGTGGCATTTACAGCCATGGGAATGGGTAAGGCCATCTGGAGCTTTATGGATCTTTAGGAGTGTGGTGCCAAGAGTAAGCTCAGTTGCTTAGGAGGACAGAGACAGCAGACACCCTAGGTGGTGGTGGTGACTGAGGAATTCTCTGTCTCCTGAGCTCCAATATTGGTTCTTCCAGCCTACTGAAACACATTAGGAGCTATTCTTTTGTGTTTTGAGGACTTTTCTGTTTACCAGAATCTCAAAATACACTGCTAGAGAGTACTTGGGGCTTTCATTAACAAACATCACAGCAGGAATAATTAGCAATCAGTAGACCCCAAGATGGTTGCATAAATGGATCATGGATTCTGTGGTGGGAAAAGGGACCACAAGAGGTGATTAAAGACAACTACTTATTACAAGGTTGCCCTACTTTGCAATCTGCTGAAGGCCTGGTCTGAATCCCAATACAACTCCCATAACCCTCTGAAAATGTGCTTCCTTACTTCTCTCTCATCATTTTCATTGTCCCAACATGGCCTTTCCTTTCCACGGGACAAATCAGAGCACCTAGAACTCCAACTTTAGGTCAGAGGTGGAATATTACTTGAAAACCCATTTATTACCCTATCACTCCACCATGTGAGTTATGACTGCATTCAACCTATTTGGAATATTAATTAGGCAGATGACATCAGTATACACAGTATATTATGACTGATGTATGATAAACCAATATTCAGTGATAATATTGGGTTGGCCAAAAAGTTTTTCAGGTTTTTCCATAATATTAACTAGGCAGATGACATCAGTATACACAGCATATTTCCATAATATTAATAAGGCAGATGACATCAGTATACACAGTATATTATGATTGATGTATGAAAGACCAATATTCAGTGATAATATTGGGTTGGCCAAAAAGTTTTTCAGGTTTTCCCATAGTATGTAATGAAAAATGCAACTGAAGTCTTTGGCCAATCCAATAGATCAAAATGTAAGGAAAAGATAATCAAACAAAGGAGCTCCAAGTGCAGGTGCTTTCCTGGGTGGTGCCAGAGCCCTGTTAGAGCATTTCCTGATTGTAGCTGCCCCTTTTATGCACAGTAAACATGAAAGCAGGACAGAAGTGAGTTTGCATAAAACAATTTTAAGTCCAAAGCAGAGGCGTGTTTGTAAAATGTGTCAGAACAGACAAAATGGTGTACCTTTTCTTCCCTTCTTTACCTGGGCCACTTTGCTCCTCCATCGAGACTCTCCTCTCTGCAGGGCTGACACTACCAGGCAACTCTCTACACCCCCTCTACACCAGGGTTTCTTTCCCAAACCTGGCACTGTTCCCATTCTAGGCCAGGCTTCTTTGTCCCGGGGGCTGTCCTGAACATTGTAGGAGGTTTAGCAGTGTCCTTAGCTTCCCTGATAGCTCAGACGGTAAAGAATCCGCCTGCAATGCAGCAGACACAGGAGATGCAAGTTTGCTCCCTGGGTTGGGAAGATTCCTCTAGAGAAGGAAATGGCAACCCACTGTAGTATTCTTGCCTGGAAAATCCCATGGACAGAGGAGCATGGTGAGCTACAGTCCACGCGGTCACAAAGAGTTGGGCATGACTAAGCAACTTTCACTTTTCACTTTAGCCTCTACCCACTATATGCCAGTAAATATCTAGACACTGTCAAATGTCCCCTGGGAAGAGCCTAAATACCCCGCAGTAGAGGACACCCACAGGCCCAAGAAGTCAATGAACCAAAGAGGACTCCAGAAGATTCTCCTACATTGAACAGTGTGGAGAAAAGGGCTGCTGATGTGGTTAGAACCCAGATCAATAACTGAAATAGGCCCCAAGGGGTATGTATTTCTCAGCTCAGGAGGTATGGTTGAGCAGGCCTTTTTTCTTTAAGTGGAGCCTTCAGCCAAAAGCATTTCTGCACAGCCCTGTAAACAAATCTCTGGTTACCTGAGAAGCGAAAATCAGCAGAGGTGTTGGTTCCTTGCTGTGTTCACACATCTCCTTCAGCTTTCATTTTACCCTGGGCAATAACACGCCTGATGCCAGTCCATTCCTGACCTGCTAATGGGGTGCATTTTCATATTTATCTGCTTTCACGTTGTCTGTGGCCTCTTCAGGAACACTCCCTGATTGCTCTCCAATCACTTCCCACCCCTTTCAAGAACATTAGGTATTAATTCAAGCTTTTCAAATCTTATATATTTCATTCAGGAGCTAATACCTCATCAACCTTACCTGGCACTGGAAAATTCAATTTCTCAAGATACCAGCTGTTATCCCAGAGACCTTGCATATCTGCTTGGAACAGCTAATAGGAAATGTTCTTGCTGAGCTCTTTTTTTTGCAGCTAGTAAAGTTCTATGAAATATATGTAAAGTACCTCTATGAATCTTAAAAAATAAAGAAAATGAATCCATTTATAACATGAAACCTATGTGCATCTGTCATTGCCCCCAATAACAAAAAAAATAACAATACAACACATACATACAAGTTAAAAGATTTTGTAAAAGACAGTTTTGTGTGAAAGCTATTGTGGATTAGTTTCAAAAACAAAACATTCAACTGTCTTTGATAAAGGTTGGAGGCACATCTTGTTGGCTATCTAATCAACATGACGTACATCCTTTTGTTTGTTGTTATAGTTTCCAGTGCTGAAAAGTCAATCCACTGAGGTGCACTGTTGCAAGTGGAATTAAACTCCCACAGGTCATTTTACAAGGCAAAGATAATCTTCTCTTAAAGACATCAGAAGTCTCCAGAGCTGTGTGTTTGGCTTTGCTTTGGTAGTGGTGCTGTTGGGCTTATACTTTTAATTGAGGTGCACTTAACATAGAACACTATATTAGTTTCAGGTATACAAAATAATGATTCAATATTTGTATATATTGCAAAATGATCACCACAATAAATCTAGTTAACACTCATATTACACACAGTTACAGAATTTCTTTGCTTGTGACCAGAACTTTTAAGATTTGCTCTTAGCAACTTTCAAATCTACTCCCTTAAAACTTTCTGAGTTCGACTCCAGTTATGAAAATATTCAAGAGACAGGAAGATTGTGGTTGTGTATAATCTAGCAGCAGGTTACTAACTACAGTAATTTCCAAGAAGTGAGGAACATAAAAGAGAGTTCAGGATATTTACAACTACAGTGTGATACAGAAAAATCTATGAGATCTATGGATGCAGAAATAACAAGTACTGCAAATACTACTCTGCCTGAATTTATTTTTCTTTCAAAGCTGATCTTTTATATGATTTTGTATTTTTATTTTATATTGGAGTATAGTTGATTTACACTGTTGTGCTAGTTTCAGGTATATAGCAAAGTGATTCAGTCAGACACATACACATACATATATCTATGCCTGAATCCTTAACTGAAAGAAATGCGTGACATTGTTAGAAGTTAATGAAAAACAGATTTTTTTTATTGTTTTTGCCATACATTGTCATG
>ML663464.1:729312-809660 GCA_007570785.1 Antilocapra americana
CCTCCCTCCTCCCTCCCCCCAGGAAATCTCGTTGCACCAGTCCCAAGCATCAATCCTGGGCCGGCTATTGCTTAGACATATGATAATTAACATGTTTCAATGCCATTCTCCCATATCATCCCACCCTTTCCCTCATCCACAGAGGCCCTGAGTCTATTCTATACATCTGTGTTCCTTTTGCTGTCTCGTATGCTGGGTTCTCATTACCGTTTTCCTAAATTCCATATATATGCGTTAATATACTGTATTGTTGTTTTTGCTTCTGGCTTACTTAACTCTGGATAATGGGCTCCAGTTTCGTCCATCTGAGTAGAACTGATTCAAATGAATTTTTCCTTAATGCTGAGTAATATTCCATTGTGTATATGTACCACAGCTTTCTTATCCATTCATCAGTTGATGGGCATCTAGGTTGCTTCCATGTCCTGGCTATTGTAAACAATGCAGCGATGAACATTGGGGTACACGTGGTTCTTTCAATTCTGGTTTCCTTGGTGTATATGCCCAACAGTGGGATTGCTGGGTCATATGGCAGGACTATTTGCAGTTTTTTAAGGAACCTCCACACTGTTTTCCATAGAGGCTGTACTAGTTTGCAATCCCACCAACAGTGTGAGAGAGTTCCCTTTTCTCCACATCCTCTCCAGCATTTATTGCTTGTAGACTTTTGGATGGCAGCCATTCTGACTGGTGTAAAGTGGTACCTCATTGTGGTTTTGATTTGCATTTCTCTGATAATGAGTGATGTTGAGCATCTTTTCGTGTGTTTGTTAGCCATTTTTATGTCTTCTTTGGAGAAACGTCTGTTCAATTCTTTGGCCCACTTTTTGATTGGGTTGTTTATTTTCCTAGAATGGAGGTGCAGGAGTTGCTTGTATATTTTTGAGATTAATTGTTTGTCCGTTGCTTCATTGGCTATTATTTTCTCCCATTCTGAAGGCTGTCTTTTCACCTTGCTTATAGTTTCCTTTGCAGTGCAGAAGCTTTTAATTTTAATTAGGTCCCATTTGTTTATTCGTGTTTTTATTTCCAATATTCTGGGAGGTGGGTCATGTAGGATCCTGCTTTGGTTGATGTCAGAGAGTGTTTTCCCAATGTTATCCTCTAGGAGTTTTATAGTTTCTGCTCTTATGCTTAGATCTTTGATCCATTTTGAATTTATCTTTGTGTATGGTGTTAGAAAGTGTTCTAGTTTCATTCTTTTACAAGTGGCTATCCAGTTTTCCCAGCACCACTTGTTAAAGAGGTTGTCTTTTCTCCATTGTATATTCTTGCCTCCTTTGTCAAATATAAGGTGTCCATAGATGCGTGGATTTATCTCTGGGCTTTCTATTTTGTTCCATTGATCTATATTTCTGTCTTTGTGCCAGTACCATACTGTCTTAATGACTGTGGATTTGTAGTATAGCCTAAAGTCAGGTAGGTTGATTCCTCCAGTTCCATTCTTCTTTCTCAAGATTGCTTTGGCTATACGAGGTTTTTTGTATTTCCATACAAATTGTGAAATTATTTGTTCTAATTCTCTGAAAAAGACCTCTGGTAGCTTGATGGGAATTGCATTGAATCTATAGATTGCTTTGAGTAGTATACTCATTTTCACTATATTGATTCTTCCAATCCACGAACACGGCACATTTCTCCATCTGTTTGTGTCCTCTTTGATTTCTTTCATCAGTGTTTTATAGTTTTCTATATACAAGTCTTTTGTTTCTTTAGGTAGAAATACTCCTAAGTATTTTATTCTTTTTGATTCGATGGTGAATGGAATTGTTTCCATAATTTCTTTTTCTGTTTTTTCATTGTTACTGTATAGAAATGCCAGGGATTTCTGTGTGTTGATTTTGTATCCTGAAACTTTGCTATATTCACTGATTAGCTCTAGTAATTTTCTCGTAGAGTCTTTAGGGTTTTCAATATAGAGGATTCTTTGGCCCACTTTTTAATTGGGTTGTTTATTTTTCTAGAATGGAGCTGCAGGAGTTGTTTGTTTATTTTTGAGATTAATTGTTTGTCTGTTGCTTCATTGGCTATTATTTTCTCCCATTCTGAAGACTGTCTTTTCACCTTGCTTATAGTTTCCTTTGTTGTGCAAAAGCTTTTAATTTTAATTAGGTCCCACTTGTTTATTCGTGTTTTTATTTCCAATATTCTGGGAGGTGGGTCATGGAGTATCCCACTTTGGGTTATGGCGAAAATACAGATATTTTAAAACGTCTATTTATAGGCTTCTTGAATTCTATCCTTTGACTCCTTGATTAAGGCTTCCTGTTCTCATGGACTGATACTGTCCATTACAACATGAAGAGAAAAGCAAGGCAGAGTCAAGAAACATTTCAAAGGCCACATGATTCAGATTCCCACCCAGTACCTGCTCCTTACCTCTCTGACCTCTTTGAGATCATCTACTACGCTTTTCCCCAACATTCATTCAGCCTTGACCTCCTAGGCCCCCGTGCTTTTCCCTGAATACGATCCCGCCTCAGGGTCCTTTGCACTTGCCGATTTTCCTGCCTGGAGCAGTGTGGGGAGCTGCCTTTAGATTTCTACATAGCTAGTTCTGTCACCACCATGAGGTTTTGGCCTAAATGTCACCCTCTCAGTTAAGCGCTCCCTGACTTAATATTAATATTTAGAATTACAATCTGTTATAGATTATTACAATATATTGAATACAGTTCCCTGTGCTATACAGTATTTGTTGTTTATGTACCATATACATAGTAGTGTGTATATGTCAATCCCAAACTAATTTATCCATTTTGTAATAACCTATGATGGAGAATATGGAAAAAGAATATATATACACACACATATACATATATATAGGTAAATCACTTTGCTGTACACCTGAAATTAACACAAAATGTAAAAGCAACTAGAGTTCATTTCAAAATAAGAATTGCAATCTGTGCTATATGAGTTAATCGCACCATGCCTAGAATTGGCCTAAGCTGTTCTGCTAAAATAAGAAATGCATGTATATGGCACTGACCTCTGGTCAAGGCACAAAACCTATTAATTAATCATGGTGCTGTGTGACCATGGGTTCGAGGACTTTGAGAAGGTTTGTACCAGCTTGTCAGCACTGTTAATCGATAACAGGGAGATTAACGATCTGCGCCTGGTCAAGGTGAGACCCTCAGAAGTCTCCACTGTTAAGGATGGTTACACAGCAGAACTATGCTCAGGGAACCAGCAAAATATGAGTAACTCCAGCCAAGACTGCATTTTGGGTTCCCAATTCCCAGAGGTACTACGCACACATCTATGGCTCCTGATCAGAAAGCAAGAGTGTGTCATGCCATAACCCTTATGGATAGAGGACAACAGATCCCCACCCCTGGCTCCTCCAGATCCCTTGCCAGGGGACGGTCTCTGGTTGTGATGCATACTCTCATGTTAATGCTCTTTCTCTAGTGAATGTTCTCTTCCTGCAATAAACTCCAGATTTTTAAGCACTGTCACTGAAGTTACTCTGGGTCTTCTTTAGCAATCAAACCCTGTCAAACAGTCACCATCAGTGAATAATTCTGACCACAACTCTCCCTCCTCCTTGTCTGATTTCCTTGTCTCTGTGGTACTTAGCACTATCTGACATAATATGCATTTTACTTATTGTGCTCATAATATTAACATAGTTATTGATTGTCCTTCGTTTATTATTTTTTATCATTCTCTTGCTTGGGGACTCCATGAGGTCAAGGTTTCTGGTGCAATTTTTTTTCTTAATAGAAATATTTCTGGATCATAACAGACTTTCTACATTAGCCAATGAATGAACAAATGAATGAATTGAAGAAAGAGGCAGAGAAGAAAAATCACTTAGAACTCAAGGTTGTTTTGGCCCAGCTCTGAGGCTGAAAATCAATACAGAGAAGCTAAGAAAGATGGACAATGATACAGTGTGTGTTCACCTGCTGATTATACTCAAGTCAGTTATCATAAGGGACAGAGATGTTGACTGACAGTTGGCTACAATAGGAATCAAAGCACCTAATCTACGTTGACTAGAAGACCAAAACCTGATGTCCATGAAGGGCTGCAAGTGGCTAGGAGCTTCTCTTTCTGACAGCTCTCAGCGTCTGAAGGCAATCAGCAGTTTCCCTAATATTTTGGCTTCTTATCGCTGGCAACATTCATCTTTAAATGCCTCAGTCTTTCTAGGCTCCCATGTGGACAGTTGATCTAGAAAACACAGCTGAACACTGAGTGCTGCTTAGCAGAGCAAGAACCAAGTGCCTCCATGGTCGAGAGCAGTGACTTCCAAATCTTCAACTGCATCAGAATCATTGGAGGAATGTTTTTAAATGCATGCTCTGCCCTTCCTCCCTACTCCCCACCCTTATTGGGATTCTAAATCATCAGGTATGAGGTGGGATCTGGAAAATCAGTGTTTTCCAAACTTATGTATATGATTTTACAGTTGGGAAATCCAAATTATAAAGAATGAATGAAGTCAAAAGTGTTGGGTGATTTCACTATGCAAAGTACATGTACTCTTTTTGAATTATAGGGGGAAACTCCTTTTTTTTCTTTCAAGGAATCTGGTTTCTTGATTTTTAATTTTTCCAAGTTCTGTTGAGATAAACTGACATATAACATTGTATTAAAGTGTCCAACAGAATTTGATATATATAGTGAAATGTACACTTTAAATCTAGTTAACATACATCACCTCACTTAGTCATAATTGTTTTTCTTGTGATGAGAACTTTTAAGCTCTGCTCTCTTAGCAACTTTCAAATAGACAACACTGGTTGTTGACTAGAGTCACCAATCTGCAGATTACATTTTTAAGTGCCAAAGTGGTGAAGTCCTTTCAGAGGAGACTCTGCAGTTGCTCTGGGCTCGGTGAGTTGGCTGACACTGTGTTTCTGTCTTCCATTCCTTGTCCCAGTATCTGAACTTCCAGAGGGAGAACAGAGCAGACAAAAGGATGCATAGCCCTCTACATTTGCTTTTGAGTTGGCTGGTCCCTGGATGTTATTCATAAGTTGCCGGGGAGGCCATGAAGGGGCTGGGTGACATACACTTTGTCCATGAGTGAAATAGTACTTGAAAGAACTGTAGATGGGAACAAGATCTTTTCCTGCAATGTGTCCCAACCACACTCCAATACAAAGCTCTTTTTCCAATTCTGTACTGCCACAATGAAAAATGTAAGTCATCGGAGGTCACATACAATTTACCTAGAGTGGTCAAAGGAATCTACATCAAGTGAGACAGCTCATGTTTAAGCCATTAAGATGAGCCACAGTTAAAAATGACATCATCAAATCATCTTCCTTAACTCTCCTCCCCATCAGATATTCTTCTGAAGCAGTTGACAGGAGCCAATCTTGCTGTGTGTGGTCTAACCATTCCTAGAAGACAGTGGTGTCTCCTAAGAGCTGACTGAACTCATTTTGTTTCCCACTCTGCACTCAATGGCATTCAGTTGGAGGCCTGAAATTGGCCACTACAGGCATCTTTATACCACAGAAACTGATACACACTACAAATCAGAAATTCGTTTTTTTTTTTTTCTGGAGACCTGGATGATAAATATTTACCAACATAGAACTATCAAAAGCTACTGTCCAAAACTGTAACTCAAAAAGATACACGCACCCCAATGTTCATAGCAGCACTCTTCACAATAGCCAAGACATGGAAGCAATCTAAATGTCCATCAGCACAGGGATGGGTAAAGGAGATGTGGCACATATATACAATGGAATACTACTCAGCCATAAAATAATCAAATAACCCTATGGACCTAGAGATTATCATACTAAGTGAAGTAAATCAGAGAGAAAAAGACAAATATCAAGTGATATCACTTATACATGGGATCTAAAACAGTGTTGATATAAATGAACTTATTTACAAGAGACTCACAGACATGGAAAACAAACTAATGGCTACCAAAGGGGAAAGACGTGGGGGAGAGAAGGACTGAGAGTCTAGGACTAGCAGATGCAAACTACCGCACATGGAAGGGATGAACAATGAGGTCCTACTCTTTAGCACAGGGAACTGTATTCAACACCCTGTAATATGAGTATACTACCAAGAGCAATCTATAGATTCAATGCAATTCCTATCAAGCTACCAGAGGTCTTTTTCAGAGAATTAGAACAAATAATTTCACAATTTGTATGGAAATACAAAAAACCTAGAATAGCCAAAGCAATCTTGAGAAAGAAGGATGGAACTGGAGGAATCAACCTGCCTGACTTTAGGCTATACTACAAAGCCACAGTCATCAAGACAGTGTGGTACTGGCACAAAGACAGAAATATAGATCAATGGAACAAAACAGAAAGCCCAGAGATAAATCCATGCACCTATGGACACCTTATCTTTGACAAAGGAGGCAAGAATATACAATGGAGAAAAGACAACCTCTTTAACAAGTGGTGCTGGGAAAACTGGATAGCCACATGTAAAAGAATGAAACTAGAACACTTTCTAACACCATACACAAAAATAAACTCAAAATGGATCAAAGATCTAAACATAAGATCAGAAACTATAAAACTCCTAGAGGATAACATAGGCAAAACACTCTCCGAGATAAACCAAAGCAGGATCCTCTATGACCCATCTCCCAGAATATTGGAAATAAAAGCACAAATAAACAAATGGGACCTAATTAAACTTAAGAGCTTTTGCACAAGGAAGAAAACTAACAGCAAGGTGAAAAGGCAGCCTTCAGAATGGGAGAAAATAATAGCAAACAAAGCAACAGACAAACAATCTGAAAAATATACAAGCAACTCCTGCAGCTCCATTCTAGAAAAATAAATGACCCAATCAAAAAGTGGGCCAAAGAACTTAACAGACATTTCTCCAAAGAAGACATAAAAATGGCTAACAAACACACGAAAAGATGCTCAACATCACTCATTATCAGAGAAATGCAAATCAAAACCATAATGAGGTACCACTTTACACCAGTCAGAATGGCTGCCATCCAAAAGTCTACAAGCAATACGTGCTGGAGAGGATGTGGAGAAAAGGGAACCCTCTTACACTGTTGGTGGGAATGCAAACTAGTACAGCCACTATGGAAAACTGTGTGGCGATTCCTTAAAAAACTGGAAATAGAATTGCCATATGACCCAGCAATCCCACTGCTGGGCATACACACCAAGGAAACCAGAATTGAAAGAGACACGTGTACCCCAATGTTCATCGCTGCATTGTTTACAATAGCCAGGGCATGGAAGCAACCTAGATGTCCATCAACAGACAAATGGATAAGAAAGCTGTGGTACATATACACAATGGAATATTACTCAGCCATTAAAAGGAATTCATTTGAATCAGTTCTACTGAGGTGGACGAAACTGGAGCCTATTATACAGAGTGAAGTAAGCCAGGAGGAAAAACAAAAATACAGTATACTAACGCATGTATATAGAATTTAGAAAGATGGTAACGAGAACCCTGTATGCAAGACACCAAAAGAAATGCAGATGTACAGAACAGTCTTTTGGACGCTATGGGAGAGGGCAAGGGTGGGATGATATGGGAGAACGGCATTGAAACATGTTAATCATCATATGTGAAATCAATCACCAGCCCAGGTTTGATGCTCAGGGCTGGTGCACCAGGATGACCCAGGGAGAGGGAATCGGGAGGGAGGTGGGAGGGGGGTTCTGGAAGGGGAACACATGTATACCCATGGCAGATTCATGTCAATGTATGGCAAAACCAACATGATAATGTAAAGAAAATTAAAATAAATAAATAAATAAAATCAAAAAAAGAAAAAGAAAATATGTATAACTGAATTACTTTGCTGTACAGCAGAAATTTAAGACAACATTGCAAATCAACTATACTTCAATAACTGCTTTTCAGAAAACAGCTACTGTCCATGTTCAGGTAGACAAAACAAAAATGTCCTTATGTTGCCTCCACTAGTCAGGTAAAGTGTTTCCTCAAAGGCTGCTCTACGTTGAGGGCAGCCAAATATCCAATATCAAGCAGGAGATGGCAAGGGTGAACATCGACACCTTAAGAATCAGTGACCTAAAATGGAAGGGAATGGACAGATTTAATTCAGATGACCATTACATCTACTACTATGGGCAAGAATCCCTTAGAAGAAATGGAGTAGCCCTGATAGTCAACAAAAGAGTCCGAAATGCAGTACTTGGGTGCAATCTCAAAAACAACAGAATGATCTCTGTTCATTTCCAAGACAAACTATTCAGTATCACAGTAATCCAAGTCTATGCCCCAACCACTGATGCCTAAGAAGCCAAAGTTGAATGGTTCTATGAAGACCTACAACACCTTATAGAACTAACATCAAAAAAGATGTCCTTTTCATTACAGGGGATAGGAACAATGTGCAGGAAGTGATGACCAAAACCACCCCCAAGAGAAAGACATGCAAGAAGGCAAAGCAGCTGTCTGAGGAAGCCTTACGAATAGCTGAGAAGAGAAGTGAAAAGCAGAGGAGAAAGGCAAAGATATACCCAACTGAATGCAGAGTTCCAGAGAATAGCAAGGAGAGATAAGAAGGCCTTCTTAAGTGATCAATGCAAAGAAACAGAGGAAAACAACAGAATGGGAAAGACTAGAGATCTCATCAAGAAAACTGGAAATACCAAGGAAACACTTCATTCAAAGATGAGCACAATAAAGGACAGAAAAGGCAAGCACCTAACAGAAGCAGAAGAGATTAAGAAGAGGTGGTAGGGATACACAGAAGAACTGAACTATACAAGAAAGGTCTTAATGACCCAGATAACCATAATAGTGTGGTCACTCACCTAGAGCCAGACATTCTGGAATGTGAAGTCAAGGGGGTCTTAGGAAGCATTACTATGAACAAAGCTAGGTGATGGAATTCCAACTGAGCTATTTAAAATCCTAAAATATGATGCTGTGAAAGTACTGCACTAAATACATCAGCAAATTTGGAAAACTCAGTAGTGGTCACAGGACTGGAAAAGGTCAGTTTTCATTCCAGTCCCAAAGAAGGGCAATGCCAAGAAATGTTCAAACTACCAAGCAGTTGTACTCATTTCACATGCTAGCAAGGTAATGCTCAAAAATCCTTCAAGCTAGGCTTCAGGATCAAAAACTTCCAGATGTACAAGCTGGATTTAGAAAAGGCAGAGGAACCAGAGATCAAATTGCCAATATCCATGAGATCATAGAAAAAGCAAGAGAATTCCAAAAAAACATCTACTTCTGCTTCATTGACTATGCTAAAGCCTCTGTGTGGATCACAATAAACTGTGCAAAATTCTTCAAGAAATGGGAATATCAGACCACCTTACCTGTCTCCCAAGAAACCTGTATGCAGGTCAAGAAACAACAATTAGAACCAGACATGGAACAATGGACTAGTTCCAAATTGGGAAAGGAGTACATCAAGGCTGCATATTGTCACCCTACTTATTTAACTTATATGCAGAGTACATCACACAAAATGCCAGGCTGGATGAAGCACAAGGAACTAAAGAGGCTTCTGATGAGAGTGAAAGAGAAGAGTGAAAAAGCTGGCTTAAAACTCAACATTCCAAAAATGAAGATCATGGCATCCTGTCCCATCACTTCATGGCAAAAAGAAGGGGAAAATGTGGAAGCAGTGACAGATTGTATAGTCAAAGCTATGGCTTTTCCATTAGTCATGTATGGATGTGAGAGTTGGACCACAAGGAAGGCTGAGTGCCAAAGAACTGATGCTTTTGAACTGTGGTCCTGGAGAAGACTCTTGAGAGTCCCTTGGACTGCAAGGAGATCCAACCAGTCAAACCTAAAGGAAATCAGTTCTGAATATTCATTGGAAGGACTGATACTGAAGCTCCAATTCTTTGGCCACCTGATGCAAAGAGCAGACTCACTGGGAAAGACCCTGATGCAGGGAAAGATTGAGGGCAGGGGGAGACAGAGAATGAGATGGTTTGATGGCATCACTGACTCAATGGACCTGAGTTTAAGCAAACTCTGGGAGATAGTGAAGGGAAAAGAAGCCTGGCTTGCTGCAGTCCACAGGGATGCAAAGAATCAGACACAAACGACTTAGTGACTGAACAACAATAGGCACACATGAATACTTACTGTGGTGCCCATCAATCATCAATACTTGAGTCAGTTGAACCTTCTCAGAGTCTTTGTGTTTCTTGATTCAGATTTTCCAGAGAAGGAATGTGAGTAACCACTAACAAAACTCAGATTGACTACTCTAGGAATGTTGTGCATTCCTGTCTTATTACACTGGGAAAAGCCATGTAAAATGGTTTCCCACTCATAAAACTAGCAGCAACGAACAAGGAAATTGTTCTTAGAACAGGATATTGGTTGTGGACGACAGATCCACTATCATCTCTATTCAGTTCCCTAATAAGCCATAGGTAGTGTTATAGCATGCAGTTTACATTTGAATAAATGGCAATCTAGATTTGCACCTGCTGAAATTTACCTCCGTACATCTCATACATTACAGTCAGGTACACTGGCTCTGGCTTACATGGAAAAATATATCCATGTACAAAGTTAAAGCAGCCATTCTGCCATTTCAACCATTCGATGGGACGATTCACTGTGGGGGGGGAACCTATTGAGTCAAAATGTTTGATCTGGTGACCGAAATCAGATCCAGCCTGAAAGGAACAGAAATATTTGACATGTATGTGGCAAGGTAAGCTATGTGGTATTAATTGTGCTTACTTTTCAGTGTGAGATTAATATTCTTTACTGGTAATTCTGGTTCAGGGGTCAGCAAACTGTTTTCTGTAAAGGACCAGATAGTGAATAATTTAAGCTTCGTAGGCCATATGGTCTTCATCACAGCTACTCAGTTTTAACATAATGCCAAAGCAAACCTAGAGAATATGTAAATGAATGGGTGTCCCTGTGTTCCAGTAAAACTTTACTTACAAAAACAGGAAGCAAGATGGGTTGGAATCTGCTAATCATTCTTTACCAATCTCTGTTCTAGATCACTGCTCTTCCTCTTCCCTCAACCCTCTCCTTTTAAATGAATATCATCAGAGGATACACCCCACCACTGCTTTGTTATGGTCCTCAACAAATGTCTGGTTTTTAGACCTAGCTCTCTGTCTTTCTCTTAATTTTTTATGGTTGTCTTTGTTCTTGGCAATTTTTCCGCTCATGGAGAAGGTAAATCACTCTGCATCTTTACTTCTCTGTCCCTTGCTGCCTTTACTTTCAATCTCCTTTTCCTTAACCCACCCACTTAATGCACTCACTTTTTCTTAGAGTCTGTCATCTCCAATAACCAAACTATCTCCAAAATCTGGATTTCAAGCCTCTCAGTAACAGTCAACCCTTCTTGCTCTAACCCACGTGCTCTGGACTCCAATAGCGCTTGGGCTCACGGAGGTCACTGAGACTTCCAACCCACTGGTTCAACCACATCTTTACTGCCCACCAGCCTGTCCTGTCTCTCCTTGCCAGGTTTAGACAGCAACCACACCCCTGTGTGCTCCCCTTAACCCCCTTGTCCCTCCTTCCCAGCTCTGCCCCCACACCACAGCTGCACCTGAGCACTGAGTGTGGCTGGAGGAGAAACACAGTCCTGACGGCACATCTCAGGTGGGTGCTCTGTGTACCTGGCTCTCTACTCTGTATGCTAGCACAGCTGTCTGGTCCAGTTAACTGTTCCACTCTTAGAGACAATAATTTCACATCTTTTCTACCTGCTGACTTCCAGAGTCACCTCCCCATACTCACTCTTGATGTTTCACTGGAAAAATAGAAACTACGTGAGCATGTGAGTCAGGACAACCAACATCAATGTTTACAATGTAAATACTCAAGTATCCAGCAGAGGCATCTTCTAACAGAAGTGGGTTCCAAAAGAGGTGTCTTCTAAGCCAATGAAGTTTAAACACTTAAAACATCACATTAAAATGCCCACAGAGGCCTGTAGAACCACCTGATTTCACTGTACCTTAAAAAACAAAAAGCTTTTCAAAAGGGCATCGAAAGTTGAAAAACTCCTATTGCCTGGAATGAGCAAAGAGGCCTTGGGTGGGGAGGAAAGTGAGTGGAAATCAATTTCACTTGCTTCAGCCTCACAACGGATTTTGCAAAGTAAAGGGTAGAAAATCAATCTTGGCAAATCAGTGAGAATTTATACACTTGAAGGAGTCAAAAGGTCCTGGAGGGTGTATCAGACAGGACATGCTCATCTAGCACATCCTGGAAGGTACAGCGTGAGGGCAGGGCCGTTTTCTGTGCCAAGGAGACTGTGCCAAGAATGCCTGCCATATTCCTCATCAAGAGGAATCCATGGCAGAAGCCGAACCTGAACTCCATTTACCCGGCCCCTGTTCCCACATTCTGAAGGGAGGGGCTGGAGAAAGACACAGGAAGGCCTGGAAGCCTGTTCCTGACTCACCAATACAAGCCTCCAGGTTACATCCAATTGAAGACCCCTTATCCTACCTCTGATGGCAACTGCCTCTGGCCTCTGGGGGCTGCCGAGCTGTCTGATACAAGAGCCCTCCTGTGACCGCAAAGTAAATCTACGCTTTGGGGAGCAGGGGCTGGTCACTCCCAGTAACATCCCCAAGGAATTAGACTGGAAACTGGATTATGGAAGGTGGGACTTGAGCATGGGGCAGACCTGGAGGCTCCTTGCCCTCTCCGGGCTTTCCGCTCCTGGACATGGAGGAGACCTCATGGGTAAATGCTGAAGGCAAGTTAGGTGAGGGAAGGACCAGTGTTCTCTGCCTGAGGGCAGCTGGCCAGAAGGGGGATCAGTAGCAAACGTAGTTGCATTTTATAAGCATATTACTTGGTTTCCCTTTTGGTTTCTATAAACTTCAGTGAGGTCTCCTGTAAAACATCTGCCTGGTTGAAACTGTCCTTCCTTGTCTTGGTCCTATTCAAGCTGCCATAACAAAAACACCAAAGGCTAGGTGTCTTAGACTAAGGATTCATTCCTCACACTTCTGGAGGCCGGGCGTTTCAGATCAAGGCATCATTGGATGAGGTGTCTGGCGGGGACTAGCTTTCTGACTCACAGACGGTCATCATCTCGCTGTGTCCTCCCATGGTAGAAGAAACGAAGAGCACTCTGGGGTCACCTTTATAAGGGCACTGATTCCATCACGAGGGCCCCCCACTTATGACCTAATCACCTCCCAAAGCCACCACCTCCTAATACTATTGCATCGGGGATTAACATTTCAACAGATGATTTTAGTCCACAACATACCTAGATTTACAGAAGCTTCATGGAGGCCAGTTCAAGAGAGAGCAGTCCTCCATCACCTCATCCCCAGGCAGGCATGCCAGTGACCTGGCACTTACTGAGCAGACTCCAAAGGGAATGAAGGCAAGGCTGAGAAGTCCCACTTCTTGGCCCCACCCAGCCCTTCCTTACTGCCAAACTTGCCAATCTAGACTTGATGTGATTAAAGAAATTACGTGGTTCCTGACAGCCCTGTATGAATTGGGGGAAGTTATTTCTCTGTGGTTATCTCCTTACTGTAAAATATATAACACATTTATATCATAGGACTATTGTAAGTATTATATGAGTTGATGTTTGTGAAATTCTTAAAGAGCCATGCCTACCAGAGTGTAAGCACTATATATGTATTTGATAATGTAACAAAAATCACCGTTATTATATATCAGACTTAAGGTAAACTTGCTACAGCATTGATGGTGATTAGCCATTAGTAGGTATGGTAGGCAGAACTCTAAAGTGGCCCCCAAGATTCTGGGCCCCTGGCATACACACACCTTCTGCTAGTTATTCAATTAAATGCTAATCTAGGTGCTCATTTGAAGGGATTCTGCAGGTGTAAAGAAGGTACTAAATAAGGAGATTGTTCAGGTAGGCCTGCCCCAATCATGCGGGCCCTTCAGAAGCAGAAAGTTTGCTCCAGCTGGTCACAATTAGGACCATGGAGAGATGCACTCCATCCGTCCTGGAGGAGAACCAGCATCCATGTCATGAACTTCCTATGGAGGGGACGACTGGGCAGGGAACTGGGGGTGATCTCTAGGTCCGGAGAGCAGTCCTGAACTGACAGCTAGCACACATGACAACAGGGACCCGAGTTCCACAGTGCAAAGAATCGATTTCTGCCCACAAAGGGAGACCCCCTGAGCCCTGGGTGAGAACTGTAGCCTCAGTCCATGCCTTGAGTTCAGTCAGCCCTGTAAGTCCCTGAGCAGAGAATGCAGTCACGCCATGCCTGGACGTCCGACCTACAGAAACTATGAAATCAGAAATTCATGTTGCTTTAAGCTGCTAATGTAATGCAGCAGGGCCCTGTGGGGCCTTCCCCCATACCCTCTGCTTTAGCTCCTTTCTGAAGCACCTAGAGAATAGTGTTTGATGCTCACTCCCTGAGTTGTGTTGCAGATGTAAAACAAACTTCCCTGTCTACCAAATGAAGGATGTCCACTGCTTGGTGACCATAAGCACACAGTCCCCTGGAGCCTAAGGACTGATACAGTTCACTCCTGTGACACCACCCTGCTACCTCACCATCAGCCAGAGAACTGTGCCCAAGCTGATCACACACCCCTGGACCCCCCTCCCTCACCTGGCTTTTCAAAGGGCTTTGACGAAACCCTTCGGCTTTTTAGGGCCTGAGGCACCGCTCCTCCCAAGACCTCAGGATAAACCTTTCTCTGCTACACACTGCTCCGTTTCAGTTGCTTTGGCCTCACTGTGCCTCGGGCACACCAACCTGGGTCAACACTAAGTTTGTGAGAATTTGTCTTGCAGCAGTAGAACACTAATACAGCCAGAAAGAAACAAACATACATAACTTGCAAATGAGCAGCCAGAGGATTTTTGTTCAAAGCCCAGACAGCTTCCCCTCCACCCTGCCTAGTACAGATAGACTCTATCACTAACAGTCAGTACAAAATACTTGCAGTTCAAAAAAAAAAAAAAACCTTCATTTGCCACACTGGGCTTGGTCCTGTACTCACCAGCGTCACCGACAGAGCGAGGCTGAGCCACCTGCTTTAAGAGGCAGCAGGCTTGGGGCCTCCCAAGCTAGCTCCCCTGGCCTGGAGACAGCTTTCTCAGGCTCCATTTAAACCTACAACAGCCACCCGACCTTATGCCAAGATCTTTGACCTATGTACCTACGTACTTGGCTCCACCTCCACTTGCAAGGCATGCTGGGAAACTAAGCAGGGGGGCTTTAGGACCCATGAGCCAGTTGTTTAGTTGCTCAGTTGAGTCTGTTTGCGACCCCATGGACTGCAGCACGCCAGGCTTTTCTGTCCTTCACCATCTCCCAGTGTTTGCTCAAACTCATGACCACTGAGGCAGTGATGCCATTCAACCATCTCTTCCTCTGTCACCCCTTCTCCTACCTTCGATCTTTCCCAGAAGGCTGAAAGTATAATGATTAAGTGCTCTGACGGGACTTCTCTGGCGGTCCAGTGGTTAAGACTTCATGCTGCCAATGCAGGGGTCGTGGGTTGATCCCTGGTCAGGGAATTAAGATCCCATATACCTTGTAGTCAAAATTAAAGAAAAAAGGAGCTCTGGCTTCTGCATTAAACTCTGGTCTTGCCTGCTGTGACGTTTTGCAAATTCCTTACACCCTCAGCACCCCAATCTGTAAAATGGGGATAACAGAGTTGTGAAGGCTGGAGGTAAGACAGAACACTGGTGAGTGGGGCCTAGCCCTAGCAAGCCATCAAAACACAAGCTGGTGTTTGGCTGATTTTGGTGCTGATCTACACAAGCCCTAAAGCTGGGCTCTCATCAAATTGTAAATGCCCATCCCCATGCCCCAGGTCAGGCAGCAGACCACATCTTAGTCCCTTGTTTTGGAGCCGAAGTGACTGCTGAATGACTATCCACTCCAGAATGGAACAAGGAGTATCAAACTCTATCAATCAGCCGCAACATATACACAGAAAAAAAGCAACCGTCCTTCATTGGCCTCTTCTTGCTTTCTTCTTTCATTATAACCTGTGCTATACCAATTGGTCAGCATTACTACTGGATAAAAGTAAGGGAATGTAGTAAAGCAACAATGTGAGAGTGGGCTACATGAAATATTGGGAAGTATGCACTCTTAAAACAAAGTAATTAACATTTTTAAAAGATGGTATCACAATGCTAAAAATTTACATCCCTCATTCAGGAAGGTGGGGTTCTAGCAAATGTCACAGAACCAGCTTTGATGATGAAATTTATGAGGCTGTGCCAGCCTGATCGTGATGATACAGCATTCAAAGGTATATGTCACTTATAAATATAACCACATCTAGACTCATAAAAATAGACTGCCTGTTTAAATAGAAGCTTCTTTCTGAACACTGCTAAGTGAAGTAATCTGTAATTTTCCAAAATTGCAATGAGGGAGGTGGCAGTGGTATTTTCCCCCTTTCTGGAGATGACCATCTACTATATGGATTTGCAGACTGGTTAACCGGCTGGAAGATCTGAGAACACTGTTCTAGTAATTTTGTACAGTCCTGGGTCAAGCTCAGAATATTTCACTGAGGAAAGATTAACATAAGCGAGAGTCTGTCCAATACATTTTATATGAGAAACCAGGCTATATTTTTAAAAACTAGTGTTTTCAAAAAGAAAACTATTGCCCAGTGCCTACAGCTCTTTATTTCTTAGCAAATGATTCCCCCAACTAGAGTGCCAGATCTGGAAACTCTGTATCTTTGCCTGTTTCCTTCACTGTGGCTACCCTGGTGTCAAGAATGGCACCTGGCACTGACTAAATATGTCCTGAATAAATTAATTAATGAAATTAAATGAATTAGCAAGTGATACAGTGTTGGTGCTCATTTTCTGTCTAAATTCTGAGCAATTAAAAATGTGAACACGATCAGACCAAAGAGGGGGAAAAAGGACAGGGAGCAGGGAGGGGATGTAAAGTAATATTTGAATTTTTGAGCATATTGGAAGAGAAGAAGAAAACGCAGTGTCAATGGAATTTATCACTACCAAGTTTTCACTCCTGCATGGAAATTTCCAGAGCCTATGTTGTAAACCATCTTACAACGGGTAGTTTATGACCAGTAACCTTTTTGCTTAAATGATCATGTGGCAGCAGCGCCATCTTCTGGGTAACTAGTTGAGCATAACAGTCTAGAGTTGTTTTGTTTTTTCATATACCAAATTGAGTTTAGAATCACAGATTACACAGGAAATATCTTTAGAGATCATCTAGGCCGTATGTCATCTTACAGGTAAGGATTTGCCTTAAGTGAGTAAAATATTTTCTTATTTTCTCTTGATTCAATGGAGCCCCAAATTCATGTCTCGGAGACAAGACAAACTACGGCCATCATTGCTAAATTATATCACAGGTCTCATACAAACCAGAAACTGAGAGGCAGTTAAAATCCATTTGTCGAGCATCTGAAGAGCGCTGTCCAATAGGAATTTCTGCAACAATGGAGCAACAGAACTTTCTGTGACAATCTATACATGTCTGTGCTGTCCAATATGGTAGTCACTAGCCACTTGAGGCTTGCAAACATCTAAGATGAGGCTAATGATGCTGAAGAACGGTATTTTTAACTGTATCTAATTTTAACTAGTTCACATTTTTCAAAAGTCACATATGGCGAGTGTCGGGTTTCTCAACCTCGGCACTATTGACATTTGGGGCTTGATCAGTCTTTGCTGTGGTGACTGTGTTGTGCACTGTACAACGTTTAGCAACAGTCCTAGCTTCTAGCCACTGGCCAGGAGTACCCACCCCTCGGATGTTGCCAAATACCCTCTCTAAAGGGCAAAATCACCCCTGGTTGACCACCAGTGGGCTAGGAGCCACTGCACTGAACAGCACAGTTCTAGAATATGCCTGATACGTATAGAACATTTTCGTTGAGAAAAAGAACTGCCCACTATCCTATACTAAGGCGGCAGTGGTCTTGTAATAAGAACAAGGAAGGTTTAAAAAAGAAGTAAATAAAGTCAGACGTAGTCACAGAAATGTCACACTTCTTTAATCTCTTTTCCCCACGAAGTGGAGATGGAGCCAGGATAGCGATACTGGAAAATTCTGCCTCCCTTACAAGTCCCCAGGTTAGCATCAGAAAACTTACACTTGAATCTCACTGCCTAGCCTCACTGTGGGTAACTAAACAAACTGACCTCCCCAAGTCTTAGGTATCACCTAGGGAAGAGGGGAGGAACAGTGCCTACCTGGTGGGGTTGCTCTGGGGACTAAATTAGACGAAACATAAAGTGTTCCCAGCTCAGTGCTTGGCAAGGTAAGATATTCAACATCATGGATATCTTAGCCACTCTCTTCCAGGCAGGGGAGAAAATTTTTCATACCCTCCAACCAACAGTACAAAAGAACCTAATACAAAGAGTTACAAATAAAACTCTCACTAGAAAAAAAAAACTTAGCTGAACTCTATAAACCTGACTTAACTTGAAAATCCCAGTGGTCTTAACACTCGATAACGTTTCTCTGTTGTCTGTGGCGCCACTCCCTTGACACATTTAAATGTGGAGGAGAAACCGTTTGAGCTCCTCAGGGAGGCTGAGTCCAGTGATCTTATGATGCTGCTGGATCCCAAAACACTTCCGAATTCTAAGGCGGCATAACTGCATCAAAGAAGAGGGCCCTGGAGAAAGATGATAAGACAAGTCACACATGGGTTTCATTGATCCAAGACTTTTCCTTTCCCTCGTTGAAAGCATAAAAGACGTAACACTATTACCAAGAAATAATATGGTACTGCTTAAGACCATGTTCCGGATTTAATAAGAGGTATTTTAAGGCCATGGTCTCTCTTTTCTGGTATCTAACTGAAATCAGGCTGTTAGGTTTTGATTTAAAATAAAGAAATTTAAAGCTCAGTCTCACCAATGGAGGCTTATGGAAGCTAATTTTGAAATTACAAAGCTACGAAATCCCCAGCAATGACAAGAAAACCCATGTTTAATGGTTTTCTTGTCTTTACCTTAAAAAAATAAGTCCATATTTCTGGATGCAAATACTCTAATTTTATAATTTAGCAGTTTTAAGATATTCAAATATAAGGAGCTATCTGTGAAACCGAAGTGTGATCTGAAGTCATGTTTGTTTTTATATTCTGCATTTAGAGCCATCCCAGTGCTTCAGCTCATAGTGGAAAATGAACTAGCACAAACCTTGCACAGATCCAGCCAAGAGTTTATTTTACATCTTAAGATAGCAATTCTCAACAGGACAGGGGGTGGGAGGGGTGTATTTTGCTTCCTAGGGACCCTTGGTAATGTCTGGAGACACTTTTATTTGTCACAACTTGGGGGGGGGGTGGGCTATTAGCATCTAGAGGGTGGATGACAGGGATGCTGCTAAACATGTCCAATGGGCAGGACAGGACTGCCCCCAACCGGCCCAAAATGTAAATAGTACTGAGCTTGAGAAACCCTATCATAGGGTAAAAGGGTGGGAAATTGTTTCCCAGCCCCAACTCCTGCATTAAATTGTAACAGGAGTTCTCTTTTGATTATTAAAAACATTTTTAAAAGCAAAGTTGTATAACCTAAAGAGGGGCTTCCCTGGTGACACGATGGTAAAGAATCTGCCTACAATGCAGGAGACCTGGGTTCGATCTCTGGGTAGGGAAGATTCCCTGGAGAAGAGAATAGCAACCCACTCCAGTATTCTTGCTTTGGAGAATTCCATGGACAGAAGAGCCTGATGGGCTACAGTCTATGGGGTTGCAAAGACTCCTACATGACTAAGCAACTAACACTTTCACTTTCAGGGCTTCCCTGGTGGCTCAGATGATAAAAGAATCCACCTGCAATGCAGGAGACCTGGGTTCGATCCCTGGGTTGGGAAGATCCCCTGGAGAAGGGCATGGCAACCCTCTCCAGTAATCTCACCTGGAGAATCCCATGGACAGAGGAGCCTTGTGGGCTACAGCCCATCGGGTCACAAAGAACTGGACACGACTTCACCACTAAGCATGTATGCATGCCCTCAAGAATCCCATAAAGCAGTAGCCCTCATGCCAGACCCAGTGGAGCTGCGGGCATGTTGGGCCCTGCGGGGCTCCTGGGCTTTTACAAAAGCCTTTCTGTGTCCCCGTTTCTTGATTACAGGAAATAGGCTTCATTAGGCTTCTAAGACCTTCCCTGAGTTCCAAGGAGCAGGTTCAAACAGATGCTAGTTAAGGAAAGGAGGGGATCCTAAGACAAGGGAGGAAAAATAGTGCAGCCTTGGGCAGGGTTCTGGTCCCCAGTCTCAAGAGATAGACAGAACAATATACTTGAGCTGTTTTACAGATACAGAAACTACCCACAAGCACTAGACCCCAGACCTGTTGGAACCAGAGGCTAATGACGCTGACTTCCACTTACCTCACCACCAACCAATCAGAAGAATGTCCACGAGCTGACCACACCCTCTTTGAACCATTACTGTTAAACTCCTCACTACTCCCTCTAGGTGGGAACACAGTTTTGAGGGCAGTAGCCCACTGTGCCCCCCTTTGCCTGGCAAAGCAATAAAAGTATTCTTTCTACTTGAGCCAAAACTCTGTCTCCAAGATTCAATTTAGTGTGTCAGGCAGGGTACAAAGGCTGGATTACACTTCAATTTCCTAGAGCATCACTGCAAGCTATGGGATAAACTGGGTTGCATACTTCTCAGTTGATGGAAAACAGGGTAAGGTGGAACTAGACACATATACAAGGAAAGAAAGAAAGGAAATATTTTCAATGAGGCCCTCACCACACATTCAGAAGGTCCCTGTTGGAATTTAGGGCACTTTCCAGATTATGTTCAGTGTACTCAAGGCATATATTAATGAAGGATTTCCCAGTGTGCTCAAAGCACTTATTAACAAACTGCAAAAAGCATAGTGTGGGGAAACTGAACTTCACCTCATCTCACTAAAGCACGTTGAAGGACATGACTAATCACATGTGCTAGATACAATGTCAGGGACAAGTGCAGGAGGTACTGATAAATGAGTACAGAGAACAAGACATCAGAGTAAGCCTGATAGAGACTTAGGCAAAGCAGGCCATTGGAGGAAACTCAGTGTAACTACCTGTGGAAATTGAGTATCTGCTATTTACAAGTGGGATGCTGTGTATCTAGAGCCTTCATTCCAAATAAATGGAGCTGAAAACTCACTAGTGCTTTGTAGCCACTTGTTGGCACCTGCAAATATTCAGGGGGCGTTGCTTTACTCCATAATGGAATCAACTAATTCTATATTTATTGATGGGGAATATTACTTTGGGGCTCCAGTTCTTTTTTTCCTGCACCAACACTCATGATGCTTTAAGACCAAGATGCATTCAAGGTGGCTCCTGTAGTGCTGGGGTGTCATTGTGTGTCAGCAATAGACACTACTCTAGATGCTTTGACGAGGGGTGGGGTGGTCATGTTCTTGAACTTCTTTCAAATGTGTGTCTACATATAGGATTCAATAACTTTATGGGGGCCTGGGGCACTTATGCCTTTGTGGATCTCTTTCTCAATTGAAAAAAAAGATATTTTACAGCTGGTAATTTTACACCTGTGTCCATATAAAGATGAATGTAATCCAGGTTGAGTTATATTCATTTTTTTCCTTCTGATTTTAAAAGAAACTAAAACATTTCTGTGGACCCCTAAAAAGACAGTGGGCGCCATGCATTGTGCCATCTGTGCCTGCTGGAGAAATCTTCCCTGTCTAGATATAACTTTTTAAAACCAAGAAATCATCGAAATGTGGGCACAATTGCCCGGGGGTTACCCCATTGCTTCACATAAAGGGTTTTCTATTGGTTTGTTCCCTGTTTGGGGGGCACCCAAGGCAGGCTATGATCCCCAAGTACCCTGGGGTGATGGGTGTAGGAGGAAGAAAGATTCAGGGGTCACTTTATAATTCTGCCCAGAACCCTAATTCTCAGCATTTGGGGAGAAAATAACCAGATGACATGACATCAGAATCCTCCTGGTTGGGAAGCCTGCTTCAAACTTCCACAACCTCTAAGACTCAACAAAGTCTATACTCTAGTCAGATAAATAGGTCCTTGGCTGGCTGCTCTCCACCTCCTGGGACAATTAAGACTCTAACACAACCTTTTTAGCAACTATACCCCAATAAAAAATAATTTAAAAAATAAAGTTAAAAACTAAAAAATAAAATTTGTATCCACACACACAAAAAGAATGCAATCTGAAGGGTCTCTGCTCCTCACTCCCAGCCCACCCCCAACCTTACAGCCCAGGGAAGTGCCTCCACCTCCTTGCACACTGCTCAACCCCAGTAGTTGTTTAGGTCAGAAGTGTCACTTTTTATTTATGAAGGTGTATGGGCTCAGTGTTGATTTAGTTATAACAGTAAATGTCTTCAGATTGCCATGGATCATGAAAGCAATACTGCGTAATGCTCAATTCTTACCCCCATCCCAGAAGCCTAATGCCCAGTTCGCATTAGGACATACTGGGGCTTGTATAACCTCAAGGAGGCTTCTGCCACATCACTCTAAAGCATGGCTTACAAATACCATATGACATCACTTACACGTGGAATCTAAAATAAGACACAAATGAACTTAACTACCAAACAGAAACAGACTCACAGACATAGAGAACAGACTTGTGTTTGTCAAGGGGAAAGAGGCTGGGAGAGGGATGGATTGGGAGTTCAGGGTTAGCAGATGCTAACTATTATATATAGGATGGATAAACAACAAGGTCCTACTGTACAGCACAGGGAACTACATTCAGTATCCTGTGCTAAATCATAATGGAAAAGAATATGAAAAGGAACAAATATATATGTATAACTGAGTCACTTTGCTGTACAGCAGAAATAAACAACATTGTAAACCAAATATATTTCAATGAAATAAATTTTTAAAAATTAAGCATGTCTTAATTTTTAACATTTTAAAATAATATCTTAATTCTTTGAGAGCTGGCATACCCCTGAATATTAGATCATCCAAACCAGCAAAACAGCATCCAAACATGCCAAACAGCAGGACAGTTGTTTAGTATGCAGCCAGTACTGTACCTTGAATACTAACTTATCTCAGCTCCCCACATTTGGGGAAGGGAGAGCATCATCTGTTTAATAGGATGCAAACTCAGAACATGGTGAAGTACCTGCCTCCTGCTAGAGCCCATGGGAGTCTCTACAGATTAGGGCTTAGATTCAGGGAAAGGAGAAGCACCTTCTCTCTGCAAGAGCTGCCTCAGGGGGCTCTCTGGAGGCACCAGTTCCAAGGGTCGTTTGCCTTCAGCATTCCTGGCCTGCGTGTCTGCTCCAAAGTCCAGGAGCAGGCTGGCCAGCTCCCCATTGGATGCCCTGGCCACTGCATGAAGAGGGGAGTCCAGCCCCCGGCCCTGGTTCACATTCACTCCTAAACAGTCAGGAGAACAACAGAGTCAGTCAAGGAGCAGAGTGCAAGCACCCCCTTCTAAAAGCGCTATGCCTCCACAGTGGGCATGGTAGTTCTCCAAGACATCAGGAGATGACTTGGTTTCATTTAATAATAAGGGGAAAAGGCCACTTGACAATATGACTATATGTATGACATAAGCCATATGGCAGATGAGGCTGAAAAACCTCACCTTTGAGCATCATACATAGCTGTGATAGATTTAGGAAAAGCACTGGCAGTGAGAAAACTGCTCATTCAGTATTACTAAAGCCCAAATATTAGCCACCACAGACGGAAGTGAGGCTAGATGGCAAAATCTCATCTATGGCAATTTGCCACACTCACATGCCCAGAAACTGCGATGAAGTTTAAACTGGAGACTTGAGACCGTGTGAACTGGTCTGTGAAGAGCAACCAATTACGACGACATTGCCTAGACTGGGGTGGCCAATCTTAAGATCACAGGGAAGCTGGCCAAGTCATCCTCTTCGGGGGTCAGGTGGATTCCTAGGACCATCCCCACCCAATTCTATCCCTACACTCTCAACAGAGCCTTAGCCCAGCCTAGACACTGGCTCTCACTGGGACGTGTGGGGACATACAGCTTTGTCTGAGCTGCTGTCTCCCTAGAAAAATGGGAATCTATATCCAGTCAACAAATGTTAACTGAATTGTTCTTGTATTGTTCTTAGCTTTTGGAGGGAGGCCAAACCTGACCCTTTCCTGACTAGGAGCTTAAAATCCATCCAAGATGAGAGAAGAGAGTGAGAGAAGGTGAGAGAAAACCAACCTCCTCCTGGTTCATGGTAATGGCTGCCAATTGAGTAGAAGGCAATGAGAACAATAAACCTTCAGCAGAGGGAAAGATTACCTGATTTTTAAAAATAACCGAGACTCAAATAACTTAAAACATGAAAAAGGGGTATTCCAAGTGTTGAAGGGGTTGGACAATAGCAGGAAGGTGAAAAAAATGGTAGGACATGAGCCTTCTCAAAAATACAACATCTACAATGGACTAAAACTGAGGCAAGTTTATTTCCAAATCAAAAAGAACTGCTGAAGGTGGCCTAAAATTCAAAGGCCCAGTCCTAACCCAGCAGCTGTGGGAGTTATGCCAGGACTAGTAATATCAATGGCCAGAGGGAGGGAGGCAGAAGAAAGGGAGGAGAAACTAATAATCACTAGGACCGTCCTGGGAGGAGGGACATCATCATCATCATGATTTTTATTACAAGTAAGAGAACTCAAGTTGAAACTGTTTCAAATAATTCCCCAGGGGAACACAGTCAATATGAACTCTGATCTTGTCCAACTCCACTGCCTACACTTTTTCCTCTGCTACAACAGAAAGAGCTTTCAAATACCTTGAATGTATTTTTTATTTACTCTCCTTGTTCTGTTGTGCTTTTGATTTTACCTGATTCCAGAAGTTTTCTGGCACAGGCCACCTGCAGGTTTTCACAAGCCAAATACAATGGTGTGCCCAGGTGGCAGATGTTTTGGTCAATGTCGCCCCCGTGAGCCGCAAGAGCCTCAATGCACTCCACGTGGCCTGCAGCCCAAAGTGGGAGAAAACAGTTACAGCACTAATTCTCATAGCTAGGGAAACACCACCTTGCCCATATTCTGTGTGTTGAAAATTTCCAATGACTTAACTAGGGACCAAAAGCTCCATTCTTTACTTAGAATAGCAAATGATCTTCAAAACCATCACTAGTTAACCAGGTGTTCCATAAGATGCCATCTGTAGCTCTGGGTAGAACTCCACTTGAGTTTATTAGCCACAGTAGGCAACCAGCAACCATGCACCTTTTTTAGTTGTTTGTGGCTTTGTAATCTGAGTTCAGAAATCGAAGTGAGAGTTGGGAAGAGGTATGGAAGAGGGACAAAGTGGACCTGAAGAAGACAGGACAGAGAGTGGGCCATGGAACAGAGAAGGAAATTTACAACCCCACCAAAAGCAGGCCCTGGGAGAAACAGCCCACGGTGGGCACTGCAGAGGCTTAGGAGAGGTGCCAAATCCAACATGAGGGGGGCTCTGTGTGGCCAGCTAGGTTGGGTGAAAGCAGAATCATTCTTCCTTGGTCTAGAATGTCATACTGAAACACTGCTCCTTTAGTTCTGTATGGATCCCAGGATCCCACATGGAGAACTAGTGCTTTGTATACCTCCTTTTCCCTCTTCAATAGTAAGATGTCCCTTGAATG
Source organism: Antilocapra americana (assembly GCA_007570785.1). Lineage (NCBI taxonomy): Eukaryota > Metazoa > Chordata > Mammalia > Artiodactyla > Antilocapridae > Antilocapra > Antilocapra americana. Next base: position 754,846 of record ML663464.1, read on the forward strand.
AGTAGGTGGAAAACTTCAATTCTCAACAGATTTACCTCTCTTAGCAGCTTCGTGGATGGGAGACGCCAGGTCACTCGCAGGGTGGGGACTGGCTCCATATTGCAGAAGCAAATTCACACACTCGTGGCTGCCGCTGACACAAGCATTAAACAACGGAGTGTGCCAGTCTATAGTGACACCATTCACCTGTAAGGAAAAGCTCCAGGATGAAGGCAGGCAGTGAAGTACCCTGGATTCTAACATAAACTCCACCATATTCAAGCTGTTTTTTTCACTTATCAGAGCCTTAAATCCCACAGCTACAAGATGGAGACAAAAAAGAACAAATGCCACAAAGCTGTTGTGAAAAACCGAATGAAGTATGGGATGTCAGGCCCCAAGAATGTTTCTGAATATTCTGCCTCCTCCATGCACTCCCCAGGAACATGAACTTGGACACTAGTTAGGATAAGTTGAACAGGTCACAAACTACACCTTATTTTAAACATTCTATCCTAGACCCATCCCACACCAATCCAATTTCCACACAGCAGTTAGAGTAACCTCTTAAAATTGTTAATAGATTATTTTTGTTTAATTTAAGATGCCCCAGGTGCAAACCTGAAGGAGACACTCACTCCCAGGATTCCAAAAGTGCAACACAGCCCTGAGAGGGAGAAGCTCTCTCAAGTTTGCACCCTCAGGCTCCTCTTTGGCCTCTGCTTAGTCCTGGCCCTGTTTCCAAGTTCGGGGTAAGTTTTCTTAACTAAAATATAAACCTGAGGATATACTTATCATGGCTTTCGGCTGCCCTTAGGACAAAGTCCATTTTCTTGGCATGGACAGCAAGCTTGTTTTGTTCTGACCCCTGTCCCCTGCTCTATCCTGCTGCTATAAAGAATGACTTGAAATCACACAAAATGCCCCCACTTTCACTTTGAGGCTTTTGCGTTTCTTGCTCCCAGTGGGTAGGAAGTTCATCATTTTCCCCAACCCACCAATGAGCTGAGTGACTCCAACAGATCCTATAATTTCAACTGTGATGTCACTTCCTGCAGGAAGCATCTTTTCACTCCCTCTCTCCATCAGAAATAAACAGGTTAGGAACATTTTTACATGTTCCCAACAATCCTCTTACTATTAATACTTCTTATATTCTGGTAGCATGTGGTAACAAAAAATGGCCACAGACTCTGTGCCTAGGATGCACATCCCTTTGTAATGTTGCTCTGCGACTCCTCCCATCACAAGACAGGGACTATCTGTTCCATCCTGGAATCTGGGCTTGCCCACATGAATCACTTTTTGGTCAATGGGACAGTTAACAAGTGTGATGCAAGCAGAGAGCTCACCCTTTTCACTGCTCTCGGAATCCCTGCTACCATGTGAACAGGCCCGGGCTGCCTGCTAAAGGACGAGAGACCACAGAGAGATTTTCTTTCTCCCCAGACCTCCCAGCGACCTCAGCCACGGTCACCATGAAGCAGTATGCTACAGCCCACCTACTGGCTAACCCCAAATGCCTCCATGAGCCCAGCTGAGGCTAGCCAAAGCAGGCCAGACCAGAAGAGCTGTCCAGACAACACAAGGAACTGTGAGATAAAGAAATGGCTGCTGTCTGAAGTCATTAAGTCAGGTGGTTTGTTACACAGCAGAAACTGATAGATAAAAACAGTGTATTGTAATTGCCTGCTGTAGCTGAGATATTATGCATTCACCAAACTCATCCTCTCTCTCCTGGCTATACACTTTCCCACCTTCCTGGCAGTTAGACATGGCCTGAACTCTGGCCAATGGGATGTGAGCAAAAGTGGCACATGTCACTGCCAAGACTGGCCTTTGAAAAGTCTCCATTCACAATCCTCCATGTCTTTTCCTCTTCCAGCCATCTGGAACAGAGCACACATGGGAGCCACTTGTTGAAGGCAGAGGAGCAACAGGATGAAAGCAGCCTGTGTCCTTGAATCACCCTTGGAAAACAGCCACCCAACGGGCACACCCACATAGGAGTCTGAGTTGAACAAGAAATAAACTTTTATTCTATGAGGCTACTGAGATTTCATGGTTTATCTGTTGAAGCATTTAGTGTTACATTCAGCCATTTACCTGTTTATCTGGTTGTCTCCTCATTTACTTTAGAAGTTCCTGAAAATCTTTATTTAGAGTTAGATACATAATAAATGCTCAGTACAAACTGGTTGAGAAAACATGAGCAATCTATATAAAATCTTCTGATCAGATTTTCCCATCACTTTTGAGCAAGAGGGGACTTAGTTAATGGAAGAAGTACTCGTCCCTAGTTTCAAATTCAATGATTTTGTAACTTCCTTCTCTGTAATCTCATTATGTCACCCTGATTCCCATTCTCCAAATAACCACATGCCTTACCTCTCTCAATCCTCCCAATTCTACAAAATATGCCACATAACTTTTTTGCTATTTTCCCCATTATTTTTCATATATATACTCTAAAGCTCACAGGCTAAGTAGCTTGTCCAAATTTCCAGTGTTAGTAAATGGTAGAGATGGTCTGGGACCATTATTCAGGTCTTATGGAGGCAAATGTTGAATGTTTCTACAATATGTCACTACCCTCCAGCCATAGGAATGAAGGCAGAAATGTAACAGCTATTTATTAGTAGTGACAGCTAAAGAAAATGATATAGGCTCGGACCATGACTTTCTAGCTAAAAATGCAGCGTTTGTCTACTGCTAAAGTAAATAAGCTTGATGGACATAATACTTTTGGGGGAAACAAACCCTCTTCATATTTCAAATCAGGCTAATCAAAAATGCTGGAAAGTATTTAGAAGGGATAGAAATAGTCATTTGTCAGTAATGGCATCTAAGATGTGGTTTGAGCTGTGCTTACCTGAGCTCCATGCCTCAATAACATGTTTGCACAGGAGGGATGACCTCCAAGACAGGCTTCATGGAGTGGAGACACACGATCTGCTGTGATGACGTTCACCGGCCACCCCTGGAGGAAGGAAAATGGGAAGAGTAAGGAGTGCAAAGTAATAGCTCTATAGGGCTCAGCCATGAATCCACAATTCTTTGAAAAGTTAAGCTGGCTCACCTATGTGCTCAGTCACTCGTGTCTGACTCTTTGTGACTCTATGGACTGTACCCTAACAGGCTTCTCTGTCCACGGAATTCTCCAGGCAAGAATACTGGAGTGGGTTGCCATTTCCTTCTCCAGAGGATCTTCCTGACCCAGGGATCAAACCTGCATCTCCTGCATTGACAGGAGGGTTCTTTACACTGAGCCACCAGGGAAGCTGATATATATTCTTATGACTGCAGATTCATAAAAGAGTCCCTGACCCAGGTAAATTGTGCCTAGATTCCTGCCCTGTAGACTGTGAATACATGTCTGTTACATTAAGCCACTATTTTGGAGGATACTTTGTTACATAGCAAAACATGACTAAGACAGTCCAAAGCATTAGGTGAACCTCCATCGACAGAGAGGCAAAGGGACAATTACATTCTCACTCTAGTAGTCTAGAGCTAAAGAAGCAAGAAAGTTTCTTGGTAATACTGGGTTAGTTAAAAAGTTTATTTGGGTTTTTCTATAATATGTCACAGAAAAACCTAAACGAACTTTTTGGTCAACTCAATATATTATTTTTTTTTCTTCCCAGAATGCATGAAGGCTAAGTCACTGCAATCAAGTCCGACTCTGTATGACCCTATGGGCTGTAATCCAACAGGCTCCTCTGTCCATGGGATTCTCCAGGCAAGAATACTGGAGTAGACTGCCATGCTCTTCTCCAAGGGAATCTTCCCAATCCAGGGATCGAAGCCAGGTCCCCTGCATAGCAGGCAGATTCTTCACCATCTGAGCCACTAGGGAAGCTCAGAATAAATAAATTTGTCTGGAATAAATTTGCCTAAAATCATTCCATTAAATTATCTCACTCACCATCATCCCTAACACACATTCTTCTACTTTTGTGGGCACTTTCGCCTGACCCCTAGTCATGCTGTCCTTTGGGCTGTTACCCTCTGACTGGCAAGCTCATTCATTTTGATATATCCCATCATTCTGGACATACACTCCAGCTCACAGGACCTCAAACCCAGAGATGTAAATGAGAAATTTGAAAATCCATTTCAGCACTTTGCCATACCAGCTCTGCTGTTTGCCAGGAGGGACAGGGCTGTATCTTCCCTTCCTTCACAACCTCAAATCCCATCTGTATTCAACAAATGCTCACTGACCCCCTGACTTGAGAAAAATTTGAATTGTAGCATTTATTCCCTTCACAAGCACTGCCCATGGACTTCACGGTGTAGCATCTTCTGTTTTATTACTGTCATTATTATTTTATTAGAGGCATTCCTCTCAAAGATCTGTTCTCAAATCCATTTTTTCCCTACTCTCAGTGTTCTGTTTGTCCAGTCTCTTCCCCACACACTGGTAGAATACACAGGAAATTCACAGTAAAATGTTAACTGCATTTTTCTCTGTGCTACAGATCATTTCTTCTATCATAGAAATGATAGAAGACTATTCTTTAAAGGAATTCTTTATTAAGAGTTCTTCTATTACAAATACACTCCTATAGCCACTAACTGCCATTTCAAAATCATTTAGGTGCTTATACATAAATCCAGGTAAATGAAAAAGCAAAAAAGCAATTATTTACACTCCAAAAATGTTCACCACTCATTAAATATTCACACTACAAAGAAGTTCCTTTAAATTAAGCTTCCCTGTGCAAACTGAGGACTATATTTACAGTTCATCACAGATATGCAATTTTGACTTTAAATGAACTGTGGCAGTTTGTCTGAAATATTGTCAAGTGTGAATCATATACTATTTAAGGTAATCTTTAACCCATTACTTCGAAGAAGGTCCAGTCTACAGTGGGTTCTCAGTTAGAACAAAATGGATTGAACAGCTGACTTTTAATTTTTCTATCATCAGTTGTCTGTCCCCTAATCTCAGCATATAGTCAGAAGCTCTGATGATTCCATGGGGCTGTGCAATATCAGGGTGCCTATGGGTGACACAGTGCTTAGTACCTGGCAACTTTCTGTCCCAGCTCCAAATCATATGCCTACCCAGACTGAACCAACCAACCACAAGAAGGTCAGGCTTTATCGTTTATCCTGTCCACAGGTATCACTTCCTTCTCTACACTCAGCAGAAAGGAAGATCACAAAACTCCATCTCACTCACGTTCATCCAAACACATCACTTCCTTCCTATTTTACCAAGGAGGTCAAAGCCGTCTGATGTGAGAGCTTCCTTCATTACCCTCCTCTCCACCCCTAACATCTCTTTCTATTTCTCCAGGCTTTTTTACCCCATTGCTCCTTTCTCAGTGAGAGAAATATATGAGCTCAGTCCACTAGCCCATGACCTCACCCAGTCCTCCCGCCACCCCCATGACTTCCTTTCATCTACCTTCTCACATGCGTTCCCCTGCTCTCTCCTCTTCAGGTACACTTTCTTTTTGCTTTCAAAGTCCTCCCAGCCCTCAGTCCTGACCCTCTGAGAAGCATCCACTCAGTGCTCTTCATCCCTTCACTGGCCCCCCTTTTTTCCCAAAAATAGTCTAACCCTATTATCTCTTTTATACCTTCTCTCATTTTCTACCAACAGAATCCTGCTGATGCTGCTTTTAGAGACCACCAGTGACTTTCAGAATCCAGCATGCCTTGCTCTGTTCCTCACCTCCTTCCACCTCTGAATTTGCAACATATTCATCCTGACCTTGTGGAACCTGTACCCTGGCTTCTAAAACAGACTTCTACCTGAAATTATCTCCAGTCTTTGACTGCCTTTTTTTTTCTGTCTCTTTCACTAACTGTTCTTCTCCTTACATCTCCTAATGCAGGCCATTTCCTCAAGGATTTGCCCTCAAATCCTTTCCTCTCAACACCCTCTATATATTACATATTGCTTTCAAATCTAAATCTCCAGCCCCAGTACATGTTCCTAATTCCCTGCTAAGACATAATCACCTAGAGACCCAGCTCATGACATAAATTTACCCTTTGCCAACCAAACTCTCCTGAAAGGAGCTCCTTTTCTGCCAGACCTGATTCTCTGAATGGTACCACTATCTTCATTCCAAACCTAGGACTGAAATCTCAGAGAGAGGATAGCAGAATGATTCCCAAGTTCAAATGCTGGCACCATCACCTAATTAGAAGTGTGACCTTGGGCCAACTACTTTTCTCTCAAAGCCTCAATTTCAATCTGTAAAATGGGGACAATTTCACCTACCATACCAGGTTGGTTATGAAGACTTTAAAAATGATGTATGCAAAGTGTTTAGCACTCAGTAATTTCTAGGAAGTTAATATTTGAGATTTCTTTTTATTCTTTATCACTGAGCCTTGAATCAGCTGCTACATCTTTACCAGGTGAGCTACAAGGGAAGCCCAAGAATAATGGAGTGGGTTGTGTATTCTTTCTCCAGCAGATCTTCCCGACCCAAGAATCGAACTGGGGTCTCCTGCATTGCAAGTGGATTTTTTTTTACCAACTGAGCTATCAGGGAAGCCCAAAGTCGCTAGTCATGTCTGACTCTTTGTGACCCCATGAACTAAACAGTCCATGGAATTCTCCAGGCCAAAATCCTGGAGTGGGTAGCCTTTCTCTTCTCCAGGGGATCATCCCAACCCAGGGATCATCCCAACCCAGGGAATGAACCCAGGTCTCCTACACTGCAGGCAGATTCTTTACCAGCTGAGCCACAGGGGAAGCTCAAGAATACTGGAGTGGGTAGCCTATCCCTTCTCCAGCTGATCTTCCTGACCCAGGAATCGAATCTGGGTCTCCTGCAGTGCGGGTGGATTCTTTACCAAGTGAGCTACCAGGGAAGCCCGTTACATCCTAAAGGTCTGATATTTCAGAATGCCGAGGATCTTTCCTAGTATCCATCCTGATAGTGAATTAATCCTTTAAAGACTGCAAAGAGCAGCATAAAGAGTTTTTATTCAAGAAACAAAAAAGTCAGTCCTCATCCTGTGCATGCAGTGGAACTTTATTGGGAGGGTTTATAGGGCTGTGCATTCAATCTTCAGGGGAGCTTTTAAAAAAAAAGTCCTTATACCCAGAGCAACTGCAATACAACCAAAGGTAGCTGAATGAAGGCATTGGTATTTTTAAGATTTCCCATGCAACCCTAGCCCAAAGGGATGCTAATATGAACCATTAAATTAAGGTCACAGAGTCCAAGGTTGCCTTAATTGCTTTATGCTGGCCTAACAAATTGCTTTGCTTTTAAAAAAATAAATTACTATCGAAGTGCAACAGATACAAAGAAGGGTTCATAAATCCTTAGTGTAAACCTTAGTGAATTATCACAAAAACAATCTAACTATATAACCACTATACAGGTAAAGGGGAAAAAAAATTACCAGAAACCCACATACATCCTACCCAAATTACATCCACAAAAGCATTCAGAATAGCGGCTTTTAGCATCATTGTCTCAGAGAAGGCAATGGCACCCCACTCCAGTACTCTTGCCTGGAAAATCCCATGGATGGAGGAGCCTGGTAGGCTGCAGCCTATCAGGCTCCTCCATCCATGGGGTCGCTAAGAGTCGGACACGAATGAGCGACTTCACTTTTACTTTTCACTTTCATGTATTGGAGAAGGAAATGGCAACCCACTCCAGTGTTCTTGCCTGGAGAATCCCAGGGATCGGGGAGCCTGGTGGGCTGTCGTCTATGGGGTCGCACAGAGTCGGACACGACTGAAGTGACTTAGCAGCAGCAGAAGCAACATAGTTTTCCTTGGTATTCAATGTTTTATTAATTGAACCATGAAGTATGTATTTTTGTATGTGTGCTCAGCTACTTTGATTTAACATCTGTTTTTCAAACTCATTCATTCATGCATTTTCACTGGTGCATAGAGTTTCACTGAGTAATATACCAAAACATATTTATCCACTTACTTTTGATGGACACTTAGGCTGTTTTCAAGGTTTTTTTTTTAAATAAGGCTGCTTCCTTAGTGGCTCAGACAGTAAAGAATCTGCCTGCAGTGCAGGAGACCTGGATTCAATCCCTGGGTCAGGAAGATCCCCTGGAGAAGGGAACTGCAACCCACTCCAGCATTCTTGCCAGGAAAATTCCATGGACAGAGGAGCCTGGCAGGTTACAGACCATGGCATCGCAAAGAGTCAGACACAACTGAGCAACTAACACTTTCATTTTCACTTAGGTTGTTTTCAAGGGTATTTTTTTGGCTGTTAGGAATAATGCTTCTATGAATATACCTGTACATGCTTTTTGATGAACTCATGTATACATATCTGTTGCATATAAACCTAGAAATGAAAGTGTTTGGTTGTAGGGTATAGATACTTGTAGCTTTAGTAGATCTTCCTTAATATTTCCCTAATTGGTTTGCATAAATTTACACTCCCACCAGCAATGTATGAGAGTTTCAGTTGCTCCACATTCTTGCTGACAGTTGGTATTATCTCTTTCCAAATTTAACCCTTCTAGTGGGAGGAATGAGTAACATAATTTATTTGTAATTTGAATTACACATTTACTAATTTTACTAATAAGCACAATTTGATATATTTATTGAACACTTGGATATCTCTTTAAAAACTGCCAGTCCAAGTTTCTTGCTCATTTTTCTGTTGAGTTGTCAGTCTTTTGTATATTGATTTTAGGCTAAGAATAAGAGTTCTTAGTCATAAATAGATAGATAGATATCTCAAATATTTTCTCACGTATGGCTTGCTTTATTGCTTTTAAAATGCTGCCTTTGATGAACAAGTCCTTAACTTTAATAAAATCCAACTTATCAGTGTTTTTGTTCCTTTCCACATACTATTTCTCTTTCATGTAAAACGCTTTTCTCCCACTTTGCCCATTGGCAAATGGCCTTTTTAAAAAAATTCCTCAACATAGTGATTCTACAGGAGCTTAAAAAATACCAATGCATAAAACCTGGCCTAGGCTAAATCAGATTATCTAGAGTGAAGCCCAGTTGTTGTTTTCTTTTTTAAATCTCACATTATTTTAATGTGAAGTCATGGTAAAGAATAATTAGTTACAGATTCAGTTTCTCCCTGCTTGGACCAAGTGAGAATTATTTTTTATAATTTTCTTTTCTCTTTGTTATACACATTTGAATGTTTGGTCTTATATCCCTTACTAAAGGATATTTGTTTAGTTTAGCAGCAGTTTTTTTTTCAGTAGTCTGATTATCTGAAGCGCTATGTAGATTGTAATAAGAAAACAGGTACTCTTCATTGGTGAAGAGTAACTAGACCAGGTACATAACGTCACCTCAGTTAATTCTCTCAAACTCATATGTAAGGTAACATAAAGGACTAAGTTTGGGGTCTCAATTCTTCACTCTCCTGTAACAGTGTAGTACAGTCACACCCTTGTCATGACCTCATAGTTGACTAAACGTACTTCCTTGATCCTTGACTTTGGACTTGGCCATCTGACTTGCTCTGACCAATGGGATGTTAGCATATGTAACATAAGCAGTTAGAAGTTTTCTCTCATGGTTGGGCTTGCCCTGCTATGCTACAGCCTTCTGCCACAGGGAGAAAATTCCTCATGTAGCCACTGGTCAAACAAGGATGGGAGATGAGTGCAGGAGAACTATACCCAACCCACAGCTTGAAGCCAAGATCAGTGCAGATCAGCTGATCCAAAATTTTATTGGCAAGAAATAAATGTTTATTGTATTTTGCTACTAAGTTTGGGCTTTTTTCTTACACAGCAAGACCTGATTAATACTGGAGGTATTAGTCTGGAGGCAGGTATTGGAACGCTTGGGAGCTTCTCAGGTGGCGTAGTGGTAAAGAATCCACCTGCCAATGCAGGAGATGCAAGAGACATGGCTTTGGTCCCTGGGTCAGGAAGATCTCCTGGAGAAGGAAATGGCAATGCACTCCAGTATTCTTGCCTGGAAACTTCCATGGACAAAGGGGCCTGGCAGGCTACAGTCCATGGGATCACAAAGAGTTGGACACAAATGAGAGATTCAGCACACACACGCGCGCACGCGTGCGCGCACACACACACACACACACACACACACACACACATATTGGAACACTTATTTTTTGAAGGTAGAAATTGAGGTTCCAAGAAAATAACTTGCTTAGATAATGCAAAAGAGCTTAAAGACATGATTCCAGCAGATGTTCAGTAAACATATAAATACTGAATATAAATGAATATCAGTTTAATTTAGTAAGCTTTATATAAAAGCTGTAATGATCATTTTTTACCCTATCAAATTAAGGCAAATGTTTCAGTTTATCTGAGACGCAGCTTAACTTCATTTAGCTAGTTATGTGCTACTATCTACATTACTATTTATAAGAGGCTGCTACCAAAAACAGCTTAAGATAGTGACTTAGAGTAGTCTGAAATTTATCTTTAAAAATTGTCTTCTTATGGGAGGATTTCTTAGTCTAGATAGGTCTGTGAAAATGGAATTTTTCAAAGCACATTTATTAATATTTCCAGAATTAACACCTGAAATTTATCTATGTCCTTCCATTGTGAATCTAGATCACAAACCACAGTAGTAATAGGATATCACAGATATTATTAATTGCATTGATTATTGCAGATATCTAAAGTAGCTCAAAATATACAGTCATCCTACTTAGAAAGTATGGCAATAATTAGAATCGCCACTAAACCTTCCTACTGAATGTGTTAATAAAGAAGTTCATATAGTACCAGGTTACACATTTGTTTAATAGGGTTCCTCTATCTTGTGTTTTATGCATTTAAGACATTAATCTGAGAAGGGGTCCTTAGATTTTGCCAGACTATCAAAGGGGTCATTGAAAGGACCAAGAGCTCCTAACTTCAAAGGTCTATATTGTCTCCTCAGAAGACAAACACTATGAACAAAAATTTTATTGGAATTTTGAATGGTGATTGAAACTACTTTGTTAAAAGCACCTTTGTTTAAGTTCCCCATAATTTCAAACCACCAAAATTCCAATTAATGTGTACTTGAAAGTATCAAATTGAAGGAGCAGAGAAACTAGTATCAAACTGGCAGAGCCATTTCCACTGGAGATTCAACAGAACTGAACATTTCTTTGATATTTTAAGATGACATATTTTAAAAGACATTTTCAAGCATTTATTTTATGTGAAGGGTCTCCAACCTCAGCACTACTAACACTGGGGGCTGGATAACTGTTTAATGTGGAGAGTCATCCTGTGCACTGTCAGATGTTTAATAACTTCCTTGCTCTCCAGCTACTAGATGCCAACATCACCACTACCCCAACCCCATTCTCACTCCTGCTCCCAGCTAGGACAACCAAAACTGTCTCCAGCCAATGTCAAATGCCCCCATTTGGGGCAAAACAGACCCAATTGAAAACCATTGCTTTACATGATAATTTTCCAAGATACAGTCTATGGAGTAAAGTGACAGCAACTTGAATGCACTAGTTTGCCCACTATTCATTCAATAGATACTACAGAATCTACTTTGTGCATAAAATTGTACTAAACTCTAGTATTATGCCAGCCTCCAAATAAAGGAGGACAGGATTCATCTCATTCTGCTAAACAGGAAATTTACATTCTAAGATCAGATTATAACTTCTTTTCCTCAGTATGGTGAGCTGTAGAACTTGCCTAATATTCATCATTTTTCCCCCAAAAGTTACCTACCTGGTTGATGAGGCTCCTCAATGATAGCAGACGTCCATGAATGGCTGCCTCATGCACAGGAGACCAATCAGATACAATATCTGTATGGAAAGGGAGGAAGAGGTTAGTTATACCCTGCTATTGTGCTTGAGACCCAGAGGCTCATCCCTGCCCATCAATAAGAGCCTAACTGGTCTTACTGGAGGGAAACATTGGAATCAAGCAACCAACCCCCTTCATCAGGACTTTAGCATTTCTCCCCTCTATGTATGTTTCTTGAACACAGCTTATTTGGAATGTCTAGATAGCTGAAGAAATAACTACGGTCTGCTTTCAAACTGAAGACAAAGGGGTGGACTGGGATGACAGATTACTGTACTTCGATTTACACACTGGTTTCAAAGGCAAATGATCCATTTAGTTAAATGAGAGCTTCACTAATTAGCAGCATTAGCGCATTAAACTGTGTTTGCCAGCCTAGTTTCCTGCATGAAATACAAACTCTGGCACCTCAGCAAACAGCGCCATAATACTAATAGTAGTAATCATGTCATTACATACGCCATTAAGCTTGGAATCAAATCTAAACAAAACCCTATCTATTTGTAGATTACCTCCTGTCCCAATATCAAGCACAAATCAGACTTCAGTCTGACCTTGCAAGAAGGATGTGATTTACCCACAAAGGCAGTGTGCCAATGTGATTAAGAGAAATCTGCAAATTCAGACCCACTTGACTTCTTCTGAGCTGTGGGTCTCTGGAGCAGAACCTAGCTTCAGTTCCCTTCTCTGTAAAGTCAGGACAGCAATAAACTTACCTATGGCTCAACTTCTATTAGCTACTATTATTATCCCTCCCTAACACTAATTAGAGGGTATTGATTATACCCCACAGTCACCACTGGTGACTTCGCTTTCCTATGCATGGGGTACAAGTTCTGTCCCTGGTCGAGGAGCTAACATCCCACATGCCTCGTGGCCAAAAAACCAAAACATGAAAAACAGAAGCAATAAAGAAAAACAAATTCAATAAAGACTTCAAAAATGTTCCACATTAGAAAAAAATCTTTTAAAAAATTAGCAAATGTATTCTCTAACCATAGGCAAAGAATACACTTTCTTAGGAAAGAAGTCTGTAAAATGCACCTCAACACATTAAATGTTTCCCCCTCTTTCTCATCGACTGGATGTGCCCTGAATTTGGCATAGACCTGAATTTTTCTCATCTCCAGCTGCATCTGGTTTCTAGAACAAAGGCAGGAAGTCAGAACATGAGGCGGCTAGTCTGTGCTTGCCACAGCTCAGGCTCTGCCTGATTGAGTAAACACGCTACACACCAACGAGGCAAGATGGTCTAATATCAGTCATGCTTTGTGAATGAATTGGTATCTCCTAAAAGTCCGAAGACCTGGAGAAGCAAGGCAGTTACTAAAGCCTGGCCAACTTCAGCCCATCAAGGAGGCAGCTAAAACACTTTGGACTTAACATGTGTTGGCTGACATGGGCCTGCCACCTGGAGCTATCAGTGTCCTGGAAAATGTCCCAGTGAGCGCATTACCATTCTTCCAGATGGATTGACGAGGCTCTTAAGAGAGAAGAGCAAGCTGAATGAACCCGCCTCCACACCGTCCATCCAAGGCTTCCCTTCTGGGCTCATCATGATGCCCAAGGTACCTTCAGGGAAATGACTTTTCCTAACTTCCAAAAACTTATGCTCAATAGAAAATTAGAGTCTCTGCACCATTCTTTGAGGGTCCTAATGCTCTCAGGAGAAATATTACTGCTTCCAGGGCTTGGCATCTACAGTGTAGACAGCAGATATGGAAAGACTGATCCCCAAATTAGAATTAAAAGGACAACTCACTCTACCCTGTTGGTTCAAAGGCAAAATACCATCCATACAAACTGTTGAGTGAGAAGAGACACAAGTTGAGAAAGATCTCAAAAATCAGTTGGATCACCATGTTTGTGAGGATTAAGTCATTTTTTTCCTTCCAAGTTCTCAGCTGCTAAGAAATATCACTGCCACATTCCTCAACCTTTCTTAAAATTACCTCAGATAATCAGAGTTGAAACAGCCAGACAGGTAATTTGGGTCCTAAACTGTAACTCTGTTTAGATTTCACAAAAATGATGCAATTATCCTATCAAGTGTAGACCTAAATAGGCTTTTGTTTGCATTCATCATCGAAGCATGACTCCTTTTATTTAGGGTAAAGAATTATGTACTTGAAGAAGTACATAAAAAAGAAAAATTAAAAAGTACATTAAAAAAAAGACTACCTGAGGTTTTGTACCCATGCATTAGGACATAGTATTATTGGGCTGGCCATAAACTTTGTTCTGGTTTTTCCATATGTCACAAAAAAACCAAACGAATTTTTTGGCCAACCCAGTATTTACAAAGTGGAGACAATCTGTGTCTTCAAGAAGCACAGGGTATTGTCCAGCTTTAATGATTTATCACTCACATATACCCCTTTCAAATATACAATTCAGTGGTTTTCAGTAGATTTCAGAGTTGTACATCTATCATCACAATCAATTTTAGAACATTTTCAATATCCCAAAAAGAAACCCCTTGCCATCAGCAATCACTTCCCTCATCTCCACATCCCCCAACCCCTCGCAGCCATTGATCTACATTCTGTCTCTACTGATTTGTTTTTTTTTTTGGACTTTTCACACAAATGGAATCATACGATCTGTGGTCCTTTGTGACTGAGTGCTTTCACCAATATAATGTTTCAAGGTCTATCCACATTGGAGTATGTGGCAATGGATGAGTACTTCATCCATTTTTATGGCCAAATAATATCTGTATAGATAAATACGTAGACCAAAAAGTTCATAGACATTTGTGTTGTTTCCACTTCTTGGTTGTTATTAATAATTCTGCTCAAAACATTCATGTACCAATTTTTGAGTGGATATATGTTTCCAATTCTCTTGGGTAGATACCCAGGAATGGAACTGCTGTATAATATGGTAACCCAGTGTTTAGCCTTTTGAGAAACTGCCAGACTACTTTCCAAAGCAACTGCACCATGCTATACTACCAGCAGCAGTACGTGAGACTTCCCTTCCTAAGTTAAAGTCCTTTCAGACTAGGATTTGGTGAATCTACCAGAGTATGCCAGTACTCCAGGCTGGAAGAAAACCTTAGGTTCTTGTATAGCTGAAGGTCATCTCAAACATATACAAAGACTTGAGCCTCAGCTGGTCTCTGAGCACTTAACTATCTACAGAGTTAAAACTGTGAAAGGTTGACATTTTTCTAGCATTGAGAGCATGGACTTTACACATAGTTCATTTAGCAAATGCTATAATTTGAAACATGGATTGGTCTAACACTTTCTTTAGCTCTTGAAAACACTAATGAGATATCTAGGAGATGTTTCCAGAGCCCACATCACAAGCAGGCAATGAGCTACAAGCTCAACACATGAGCAGTTAAACCCCAAAGCAGCTTTGCCCGCCTTCCTGCTAACAACTGGGAAAGAGTAGAATAAGCAGAAAAGGGGACTATTCCTTCTAGAACATGGATGCTGCTCACAGGAGGTGGCTATGGATGGAGGGAAAACTCAAAGTCACATTCCCTTTTCCACTGACCCCTGGAAACTCAAGGGCTCTTATATCTATACAACACATCATCCAAGTGCTCGGTACATATTAAGAATTTTTCCCCAGTACTTTTTCAGCTAAGAACTGTTGGTTTTACTGCCAAGAAATAGATGCCAAATGGGGTCACTGGCAATGCCACAGATTCACTAGTGTAGCTCGTGGTTGACATGAGGCAAGGAGCTCTCCTCATGAAACAATGCCACAAGTCCTCCAATTAGTGCTATTCAACTTACCTTTCTTTTAAATTGAGTCTCCATCAAACCCTGCAGCACATTAGGAAAGCTGCCATTTCATCTTTATTGCAATTTCTGGAATGATTTTTAAAATTTCCATTATTCAGAAGAGATTGAAAATGTACTAATTAGTACATCTGCAAAGAGCTATTATTAATTTCTGAAAGCCCGCAGTGAATGCTGGGAGTAGTATCCACTGTTCCTGCTGGCAAACAGTCTGCAAGGGCAAGGCAGAGAAGAGAGGCTGCGTTGCTCAGACAGTGGGAGCACATGCCGTCAGTGTTCGGGTGGTGATGGGGTAGGTTCAGTGGTGAGTACCAACACTGGAGAGGATCTGGGTGTTGTGTTTACAGCAACTGTGGCCTTGGTTAGATGGCAGGACAAATCAAAAGAGGAGAAAGAAACAGAGGCTCACAGTCGCAGAGAGACAAATACAAAGGCCCAGCAAGGCAACTCTTGGGCACATCAGTCCTGTCTACCGCAATCCTTTCTCCCAGTCCTATCACCCTGCCTCTCCTATCTTGTCTCTCTCTCCGGTTGCCTCCTCCATAGAGACCTCACCCCCTCAACCCATCCTGCCTGACCAGGCAGGTTTCCCCCAGAAAAACTGCCCCTGTTGAGATGTCCCAACAGCTAAAAATCCACCCTAAGAGAATGAGTCCTTCCTCACCTCTTCTAGCCTCTGGTGTTGGGTGTCTGTCTTTGCTGTTTCTTGGCTCATCAGACGCATCTTTACAACCTCTACCTCTGTCGTCACAAGGCTTCATCCCTCTCTGCCTCCTCTGCTCTTCTTCCATGGGCCAGTCATTGGATGTGGGGCCCTCCTACTCCACTGTGACTGCGCCTTATCTGATTACACCTGCAATGACTCTTTCCAATCAGGTCACATCCTGAGGTCCAGGGGGTTAGGACTTTAGCTTATGTTTTGGGGGACACGATGTGATCAATAACAAGGTGTTTTCAAGGGGAAAAAACACATTCTATTCCCACTCCTGGGGCAGAAGAGTCAAAAATTCCATCTCTATAAATACTTTGTTGCCATCTATGTATCCTTTCCTCCTTTCCTCCAGAGGAGGCGGCCAAGAAAAGCCTGCCAGTGCAGGTGGGAGCAGCAAAGCTCCCCAAGGCCAACCACACCCCATTGACCTCTGCTCTGTTCCAGCGCCAGGGGAATCGCTTCACCTGAGTTGAGCTTCTCATCAAGGCCTGGAAACAACATTCTTAGTGTTTCACATTCCACACTTCACCAAGGTCAAGGCTTCCAAAGCATGAATAAATGCAATCTGGCTATCAGTGAAATCCTGCCCAAGGGGCAGGGCTGATGCACAGTAGGGAGAGAGAGCCTCCACTTGGGTAAGGGCTGGGAGAAAGTCTGGGAGGGCTTCCTGAGGGGAGTGGCTTTGAAGGTGCAGTAGTCTGTGGGTCAGATGTAGAGAAGGAGGAGTTGGGCGAGCAGAGGGGTCCTGGCACCCACCCTTGTGACTTCTGCTTCTTGGAAAACATCTCTTCCCTTTAGTCCCTGTGAAATGACAGCATCTGAGTCTCTTCCTGCTTCTCTGTCCAATTTACTGGTTCTCTGTCCTCAAATGGAATTCTGTCCCAGGGCTCCATCCTTGGCTCTCAGCCATCAGCCATCAGCCAATATCTCCTTCTCCAGGATTTCAGCCCAGCCCCTCTGCAGAACAGCCTGAGGCCTGATTCCCAACCTGAATTCATTGCCCAGCCTCTGTCCCGCACCTTCATGCTGAGTCTGGGCATGGCCATTGGCACATTCACATTCAGATACAAGTCCTTCTCCTCCCTTTCTCACTCTGATCCCCAAGCCGGGGCCCCTTCCCAACTTCTCTCTCATCTAGCCCTCTGAGCTGACATTACCCTAAGCTTTGAAAACGTTGCAGTTCTGGCCACCTTTTCTCCTTTGTGTTGTGCTTAGTCACTCCACTGTGCCCTACTCTTTGCAAGCTCATGAACTGTAACCCTCCAGGCTCCTCTGTCCATGAGATTCTCCAGGCCAGAATACTGGAGTGGATTGCCATGCCCTCCTCCACGGGATCTTCCCAATCTGGGAATCAAACCCAGGTCTCCCGCATTGCAGGTGGATTCTTTACCATGTGAGCCACTAGGAAAGCCCAAGAATATTACAGTGGGTAGCCTATCCCTTCTCCAGGGTATCTTCCCAGCGCAGGAATCGAACTGGGGTCTCCTGCATGGCAGGTGGATTCTTTACCAGCTGAGCAAATCAAGCAACAGAGCTTGATTTCTCTTTCCTCTGAAAATACAAGCCATATTTCCCCCTTCTCTGTCCTTTCTGAAGCTTGATCCAGATATAAGCTCATGCAGTGGTTCTCAAGGTATTGTCCCCGAACAGCACCATCAGCATTAGCCAGGAGCTTGTTATAAATACAGATTTCCAGGCCCCACCCCAGACACAGTATCTGAGGGGGTGGAGCCCAGCCATCAGCATTTTAACAATCCATCTAGGTGATGCTGATATATACGAGTTTGAGAAGCAGTGGGTTAGTACAATAATTATTTCTCATAAATTCTCCACAATCTATCCTGCCTATGGCTACCACATTAATTTACTTACAGTCTTTATTATGGCCGAGCTTCCACTTTAGAATCATCAATGGCTCTCAGTCCCCTGCCTCATGAAGGCTAAATTCTTCCACCTAGCTTCTGAAGCTTCCTTTTCAGATTTCATCTCTCCACATTTGTCCTCAATAGACTTCTTAAAGATACTGCAGCCCAGTTGTGACAGCGCACTATATATATAGTGCCTGCACCCACACCCACCCACCCAGCCCCAGCCAGGGTCGGACTAGCACCTTTATTTATTTATATTTTTGGCCACGGCGGCACAGCATGCAGGATCTTAGCTCCCCAACCAGGGATCGAACCTATGCTCCCTGCAGTGGAAGCATGGAGTCCTAACCACTGAACTGCCAGGGAATTCCTGGATTAGGACCGTTAGAAACCCTGAACAGTGAAAAGTGGCTGGTGCCCCTCTCTCAGGTAGAAATGAAAATAAAGTCAGTTGTAAAATCATCATGCAGAAGTCAACCACATTACTGATTCTTCCCCATATTGATTGGTTTGCTGCTTTAAAAATATATTTATCAAATCCACTTTTTAAAGTTATTTATGGTGCTACTCTGCTTTCTACTGTTCCAAGTTCATACTCAGTATCTGTCATTAATCCAGATCTGCCTTGGCAGATCCAACCACTTGCTCTTGAAGACCCTGCTCCTTTTATGAGCCAAAGTGGATAAACAAACAACTGACCTGAGCAGTCCTGTCTGCTCCATGAGCCAGAGGGAAGACATTTTGTATTTCTTTGTGTGTGTGTGTGTGTTTTCCCCCTTCAGCACCTAAACAGTAGGAGAGCAGTAAGTCCTAGCTGACTTTAGGGTCCCTGCTTTTTGTCCTTTTGACTGGCAAGTGTTGTCGGTCAAGCTTGCTGATTATATTCAGCAAGCCTCCCAGGGTGCTGAATATAATCATATAATCAGCCTCCTCTAATGTCCAGACCCATTTTCCAGAATCCTTACAGTCAGCAGGTACCTGCTAAGTGCTCACAGGAAATGACAGTTTCCCAGAGGTATAGGACTCTATGCATTAACAAAGACACCACGAGACAAGGGAGAATCATACCTCTAAGACACTGCTCCAAAGGTAAAAAAAAAAGGCTCCTTTTAAAGTGAATCAATCAGGGCTCATTTTCCGAACATCATTTATAAACCCAGCCCCACCCAAATGCCACATACCCAAGACCTTATAATAAATGTTTTAGCAGTGAAGATGTTCCTATTCAGAAGTGACTTTCAAACCTCCAATGTAATATCAGTGATATATTTGACCCATAAAAAATACTTGTTTGGAGCTAACATCTCTCCTGGGGAATAAACTGTCATCAGTGACTTGATATGGTCCACAGGACCCTGCAGAGAGGTATACACATTCTGGAACAACCATGTGAAGGACAGATACCAGCAAGTCACGGACATCTGTCCAGTAACTACCCCGTGGCCACATTTCAGATGAAACCACTGAAATCGGCCCACCCTCATCTCTCTTCTCTCCTAAGCACGTTAACCAACCTCCCCAGCAGGCTGACAACACAGCTCCTAAACTCACCCCCCATCAATGGGTTGGAAAGGAGCCTGATGTCCGGGGGCTTGCTGCCGTTTCTGCCTGGTGGTTCACCATCCATGGTGCTCTCCTGGGCTGGGCAAGCTCCACACTCCACTTCAGCTGTTCAGGAAAGTCCAAATTCCATGCTCCCCCGGCTCCTGGGAAATTCCAGGGCTGTGAGTGGCTGAGCGGCACCCTCCTGGTCAGATGGCAGAGAACAGGACAGGCAGGGTAATCTGAGTACTACCTGTGGTCAAACAGACACGCGCACACGGTGACACACATACACACACACACACACACGCACGCAGGCTCTACCTAACAGGCTGGAGGCTGCCCAAAGCCCACAACAGCCCCCCAGCCTAAAGTCTGCAAAGTTGCTGATGTCACGTCCTTTCCAAAACTGAGACCAATCAGTGAGGAAGCCTTGAGGTTTATCAGGAAGGAAACTCACAGTCTGTAACTTTGGGAGAGCCCAGGGAACAGGGTGGGGGGAGGAGACCGCTAGCCTGCTGCAACATTGTTTGCCTGCTGGATCCACTTGTTGTTTGGGGGTTTCTTGTTGTTGAGACAAGCCCCAGAACCCAGGAGCTGAGAAAGCTGGTTTTGCTGCAGCCCTGCTGAATTGCTTGCACAGCAACTTCCACAGCACGCCCTGACCATCTGCACATGTGGTTTCAATTTTTCTGGGAGTTTCTTATGGGAAAATGTGTCTATATGTTACAAAAATGCACGTTTGGAAAGAACTTCTAGTTTCTACCTTCTGACTGCACGGGTTGTACTAAATGTCCTGCTCACCCTCCTCGACACATTATATTTTAACTTCTAAATAAATAATTCAGGGTTGCTATTGGGGGAAAAAATGGATTGCTGGGCAGCAGGGGGGCCTGGAGGTGATCTGCTATCTTTCAATGATTAGTTATAAAAAGTTTTACTGTGTGAAGGTCTCCCCATTTGCCTTTATAAAATATTTGGGGATTTGTCCGTGTCTTTTCAAATACACCCAGCTTCCCCATACCCTTGGGCACTGGCTCAGGCTGATGGCCACCCCTGGATTCCCACTCCCTCTCCAAGTAGAAAGGGACTTTCCTTCCCTCTTTGGGAAGGCTCTGAGTTAGTCTCAAGCATAGTCTGTTTGTGCAGTGATCACCAATTATTTTTAATGGCAAAGATACAGCCTTACTGTTTCAGATTCACCGAGCCTCACTTGACCCATGTGGGAGCTACTGTTTACAGTCTGAGGAATGTCCTGCATATTTTAAACTGCATTTCTCTGTATACATGGGGATACACATTTATTGCTGTACCTTTTCCACCTAATTGTAATTATATTAACACAAACACTTTTTATACTTTTTTTGTCTTGGGGATCTTTTCATTTCAGCAGAATAACTTGATAGCTCTGTCCTTTTCTTCATTCACTATAGCAGAGGATTCCTAAGTATTTCACACCAAAAGTATTTCATTATTCCCCTAATGATGGAGGTAGAGTGGTACCATTTCCTTTTACTACTGCAAAAATACCGCACTCATATAGTTCTACATATGGCTTCATGCACATATTGAAACTGAGTCCCCCTTAAACTCTGTTCCACAAGTTTATGATTAACATGTCTATTCGAAAGTGTATTCCCTTTCTTGTCCTGAACCTGTGCCCCTCAAGACAGAGGACTATCAAAGAAAAGAGGGAATTGGAGCCCAACACAACACCCTGTGTCCCTGTTCTTTTAAGTAAAAGGCTTTTTGCTTTACTCTCCCAGGCCTCCCCAATCTGAATTAGTAACTATGAAATGTGAAGACTAGAAACAAAGAATAGCTGTTAGGCTGGGAAAATGGTAACAATTTAGACTATAAATCTGCCACATAGCAGACTAACTGAACTCCCTGTTCCCTAAAAGATACAAAGGTCTGACACACATGCCTAAGTTGTTTTTACAGGAAGCAGACCCCACCAGATGAAAACTGATGACCGTAAGCATGTACAC
Source organism: Antilocapra americana (assembly GCA_007570785.1). Taxonomy (NCBI): domain Eukaryota; kingdom Metazoa; phylum Chordata; class Mammalia; order Artiodactyla; family Antilocapridae; genus Antilocapra; species Antilocapra americana. Next base: position 776,444 of record ML663464.1, read on the forward strand.
CTGAGTGGTCAAAACCCAAAGGTTGATGATGCTTGAAACATCATCATGATGCCAACCAATCCAAAAACTGTGCACAAGCTCATCACACAACCTGCAGCTCCCTCACTCACACTGCCTTTAAAACCCCTCCCCTAAAGGCCATTGAAGAGTTTGGGTCATTTGAGCATGAGCTGCCCATTCTCCTTGCTCTGTATTCAGTAATAGTCACTATAGGTTCCTTCTCCACAACACAGTGTCAACAGACTTTACCACACTGAGTGGACCCAAATTTGGTTCAGTGACAATATGCAATTATTTCCAGAGGCGAGATTCCTAGGAGTGGAAACACTGGGTCCAAGTTGTGCCCATACACATGTGCTCTTTTCTACACAACTAAAGACACACAGGAGTCGGTACAAGTCAAATGAGAATCTCAAATCAGATCAATGGATGGTATCAACATTGATATCCTGGTTGTGATATTGTACTACACTTTTGCACAAAGTTATCATTGGGGGAAACTGGGCCAAGCTATAGGAGCCCTTTCTGTATTATTTCTTGCAACTGCATATGAATCTACAATTATCAGTTCACTTAAATTTAAATAATGCCAAATTGCCATTCACCTAGAGCCAGACACCCTGGAATGTGAAGTCAAGTAGGCCTTAGGAAGCATCACTACGAACAAAGCTTGTGGAGGTGATGGAATTCCAAGTGAGCTATTTCAAATCCTAACAGATGATGCTGTGAAAGTGCCACTCAATATGCCAGCAAATTTGGAAAACTCAGCAGTGGCCACAGGACTGGAAAAAGTCAGTTTTCATTCCAATCCCAAAGAAAGGCAATGCCAAAGAATGCTCAAACTACTACAAAATTGCACTAGTCTAACACTAGTAATGCTCAAAATTCTCCAAGCCAGGCTTCAGCAATATGTGAACTGTGAACTTACAGATGTTCAACCTGGATTTATAAAAGGCAGAGGAACCAGAGATCAAATTGGCAGCATCTGCTGGATCATCAAAAAAGAGAGTTCCAGAAAAAACATCTATTTCTGCTTTATTGACTATGCCAAAGCCTTTGACTGTGTGGATTACAATAAACTGGAAAATTCTGAAAGAGATGGGAATACCAGACCACCTGAGCTGCCTCTTGAGAAACCTGTATGCAGGTCAGGAAGCAACAGTTAGAACTGGACATGGAATAACAGACTGGTTCTAAATAGGAAAAGGAGTACATCAAGGCTGTATATTGTCACCCTATGTATTTAATTTATATGCAGAGTATATCATGAGAAATGTTGGGCTGGAGGAAGCACAAGCTGGAATCAAGATTGCCTGGAGAAATATCAATAACCTCAGATATGCAGATGACACTACCCTTATGGCAGAAAGTGAAGAACTAAAGAGCCTCTTGATGAAAGTGAAAGAGGAGAGTAAAAAATTTGGCTTAAAGCTCAACATTCAGAAAACTAAGATCATGGCATCCGGTCCCATCACTTCATGGCAAATAGATGGGGAAACAGTGGAAACAGTGGCTGACTTTATTTTTTCAGGCTCCAAAATCACTGTAGATTGAAATTAAAAGATGCTTACTCCTTGGAATGAAAGTTATGACCAACCTAGACAACATATTAAAAAACAAGAGACCTTGTCAACAAAGGTAGTCTAGTCAAGGCTATGGTTTTTCCAGTAGTCATGTATGGATGTGAGAGCTGGACTATAAAGAAAGCTGAGCACTGAAGAACTGATTCTTTTGAACTGTGGTGTTGGAGAAGATTCTTGAGCATCCCTTAGACTGCGAGGAGCTCCAACCAGTCCATCCTAAAGGAGATCAGTCCTGGGTGTTCCTTGGAAGGCCTGATGTTGAAGCTGAGACTCCAATACTCTGGCTACCTGATATGAACAGCTGACTCATTTGAAAAGACCCTAATGCTGGGAAAGATTGAGGGCATGAGGAGAAGGGGATGACAGAGGATGAGGTGATTGGATGGCATCACCGACTCAATGGACATGGGTTTGGGTAAACTCCGGGAGTTGGTGATGGACAGGGAGGCCTGGCATGCTGCAGTTCATGGGGTCACAGAGAGTCAGACACAACTGAGCAACTGAACTGAAATTGTCCTCCAGCTCTATTCGTAAAATTAACTGAGAACACCATAAGCATATACACATTTTTCACTACTGTATCAGGAAAGATCTGAAGAAAAATGAACCTTGTATTTGGCAGAGGGAGAAATTTATTCCCAATGTAGACTGGCTGTCAAGGAGTTAAACAAACGGTGCAGCAGGAGGGCTGGAAAGCATCCCATTCTCTGAGCAAAATCTTCATAGTAAAGCTTCTTTATTTACTTTTCATTAAATTCCAAGAAGATAAGGTTTCTCTGTGTTCAAAGTTAACTTGATTGTCCAAAACGACAATAAAGATTTGAAGGTTGTTGCCTTAGCATCTGCGAAGGAATTAATCACCATTTTATCTTCTCATAATGCTGATTAACACCTGTGGACGCTGGAAGATGGGAACTGTTTTGTTTTTTTTTTTTTTAACTGTTTAACAACAGTTCTAGTCAGGAATTAGAAAAATATTACGAGGGAAGCTGATGCATTTTTAAGGATCCACATGTGGATAAAGTTGAACGACATGTATATGAGCTTTCATTAAAGAGAAACAGCTTGGCTTATTAGAGGCCGCAAGAGCAAAACAATCTACCAGCTTTGCATCGGTCTCTGTGTCTGCATGTTCAGGAAACTCAGCCCAGGTTAGGTAAGAAAAAAGAATTATGGCCTGTAGCAGCAGTAAGGCCATAATCATTCTTTATCAAACGCAGACTTAACACTGGCCACTGACTCTGCCCTACCCCTCACCTATAGATCTGTGGCTGATATCACTCATGGGATTCCAAGATTTTCCTCCTGACACCTTGGGAAGACTTGGAAGTCACCTTCAATCAGTCAAAGTCGGCCCCAGAGCTGAAACCTCTTGTCATCCCAGGCGGCAAGTTTTCCAGTACAAAACCTTTAAAACCTAAAAGGTGCACATCTCCTATGGTCATTCGGAGTGATCTGCTTTTCCTGAAAAAAGTCCTGTCTTAGTTGTGCCCACCTAAAGGCTCTGCACACTGAGCTGGCTGCTGTTACTTGAGAAAGCTGTCACTCATTCTTACTCTATAGATCAGCACAGTAAGATTCAAACAAGGATGTGTTTTTTTGAAAATCTGGCATAATGCAGTATTCTTGAGCAAACAATCGGGCAAATCAAAACTAAGAGTCTTCCTAACAATGAGGCTGAACTCTTCAAAAACGCCAGTGGGGTGGCACAAAACAGAAAAGTGATGGAGGAGGCTTTCTAAATGACAGGAGAATGAAGAGACTTGATCAGTAAATGTGATGATCCTTGATTGGCTCCTGATTGGGGAGGATAAGGCATAAAAGACATCAGTCTCACAACTATAGAAATTTAAATATAGATGTACATCGGATACTCCAAGTGCATCAATGTCAAACTTCCTGTGTGTGATCACTGCATCACTCACGCTTATGTCAAAGAAGCTGTGTTCTTAGGACATGCTTACTTGAAGTACTCAATGCAGAGCCTGTGGAAGCATGGTCCAAGGGGAGAAACACGTGTCCCTATGTACATATTTTGCACCAAATAGAAAAACTTGGGACTTCCTTGGTGGTCCAGTAGTTAAGACTCTGTGCTCCCAATGCAGGGAGCCCAATTTTGATCTCGGGTCAGGGCTAAGATCCCACATGCCACAACTAAAACCTGGGGCAGCCTAATAAAATTTTTTTAAAGAAAAAGTTAACGTAAGCTCTATGGTCAAACTGCTTGAGTATATGTAAAGTCAGCACTGCCCATTCTGTTCAAAAGCCACAGTCATTCCTCATAAACCCAGCAGCCCCATGGCCCAGGACCTTGGGCTAATTGGGAACATTGTTTTCATTACACTGTTATGCAGGGTTGTAAAACAAACCACAGCCTGTCTTTATTAAAATTTTTGATATTTTGGTCATTGGGGACCTTTTTCCCTTAACATTTGAATTTTCTCTGTGATCACAGAGCACAATTTTTCTCCTGATGATATTTTTCCGTGCCCCCTTAATTTTTTTGCCTCACTCACCTCCTCCTAATCCTAGCCCTGGTGAAGAATCATAACATTCACAGTTTACTTACAAAAGATATGTAAGTGTGTATAGACACATTCATACAAATATGTATATATATATATATATACACACACATACATATGTTCATATACACATACAAAAAGGCATAAGCAAATGTGGCAAATCTTATCAACTGACAAACTGAAGTGATAGATGGACAAATATTCATTGTATTATTCTTGCAAGTTTTTTGCAAGCTGAAAGATTTTCAAGACATAATGATGGCAGGAGAGGAAATTAATTAATGAAAAGTAAAACGGAGTATATAATTTTCTACAGGTTACACTCATGTTAAAAGATGAAGCTGCTATTGTGACCGTGACCCTGTCTGACCCCTGCCTTCCTCCTGGTACAGATTCTGCTAAAGGAGATGATGTTCTGATATTTCACATGCAAATGTCTATGCAGGAGTAGCCCCTGGCAAGGATTTGGAATGGGAGTAAACGAGAGGTCCTCCAGTGCACAGAGTGCCCTTCCCTGACAATGATTCAGCCCTCACCATGACAACTTCAGGCACTGTCTCTGAAGGGTCAGCTGTTCTCTATGTGGGAAGCACATAAAATCGTCTCAGCAATGAGCACTGTTATTGAAAAAAGAATTATCTGTAAACCTCAGGTTTGTTTGACATGGCAATATTAGAAATATAAGGGAGGAGAATTACTTTGGGAGAAACGGTTCCTTACTAAAATATGAACAAAAACTTAGAGATGTTGCATGATGTACCCAACCTTTTAAATAATGTTTGGGCTTTTCAGAGAGTTGAGGTTTGTGTCTCCAAGTGACACATGCAAGCTTAGTTTTTAAAATAATAGGTCACAGCAGCTGATGGATACAGTCAGATAAATGATGGATGGATAGACAGATGACAGGCGCATGGTATACAGATGAATATATTAGGTATCTCTTATTAGGTATCTCTCTAGGGAGACAGATGCCATTTGAAAAGATAATATGTGGTATTTTTGGTTATGAAAATAATTTTCCCTTAAGATGATTCATTATGTAGATATTTTAAAATATTTTATACTATTATTTTAAATAGTTTTCTTAGGAAATACCACTTCTGAAAATCTAAGAAATACTTCAACTGTTTTAAGATTTATAAAAATGAAGTTCACACTCGTATTATTTGTAATAGCAAGACATTAGAAATAAATAATTAAATATCCAACAATATGGAAATAGCTAAGAAATATGAAACCACCATTTTAAAGGATAGTTTCAAAGATTTTGAAACTTAGAAAATCATTACAAAATAGTCTGTGGGGAGAACAGGAATCAAAAAATATATTTGTATTTCTGTCTTTGTGCCAGTACCATACTGTCTTGATGACTGTGGATTTGTAGTATAGCCTAAAGTCAGGTAGGTTGATTCCTGCAGTTCCATTCTTCTTTCTCAAGATTGCTTTGGCTATACAAGGTTTTTTGTATTTCCATACAAATTGTGAAATTATTTGTTCTAATTCTCTGAAAAAGACCTCTGGTAACTTGATAGGAATTGCATTGAATCTATAGATTGCTCTGGGTAGTATACTCATTTTCACTATATTGATTCTTCCAATCCAAGAACATGGTATATTTCTCTATCTATTTGTGCCCTCTTTGATTTCTTTCATCAGTATTTTATAGTTTTCTATATATAAGTCTTTCGTTTCTTTAGGTAGAAATACTCCTAAGTATATCAATGGAACAAAATAGAAAGCCCAGAGATAAATCCACGCATCTATGGACACCTTATCTTTGACAAAGGAGGCAAGAATATACAATGGAGAAAAGACAATCTCTTTAACAAGTGGTGCTGGGAAAACTGGACAGCCACTTGTAAAAGAATGAAACTAGAACACTTTCTAACACCATACACAAAAATAAACTCAAAATGGATCAAAGATCTAAGCATAAGACCAGAAACTATAAAACTCCTGGAGGATAACATAGGCAAAACACTCTCCAACATAAACCAAAGCGGGATCCTCTATGACCCACCTCCCAGAATATCAGAAATAAAAGCACGAATAAACAAGTGGGACCTAATTAAAATTAAAAGCTTCTGCACAACAAAGGAAACTATAAACAAGGTGAAAAAGACAGCCTTCAGAATGGGAGAAAATAATAGCCAATGAAGCAACGGACAAACAATTAATCTCAAAAATATAAAAGCAACTCCTGCAGCTCCATTCTAGGAAAATAAATGACCCAATCAAAAAGTGGGCCAAAGAACTAAACAGACATTTCTCCAAAGAAGACATAAAAATGGCTAACAAACACATGAAAAGATGCTCAACATCACTCGTTATCAGAGAAATGCAAATCAAAACCACAATGAGGTACCACTTTACACCAGTCAGAATGGCTGCAGTCCAAAAATCTACAAGCAATAAATGCTGGAGAGGATGTGGAGAAAAGGGAACCCTCTTACACTGTTGGTGGGAATGCAAACTAGTACAGCCACTATGGAAAACAGTGTGGAGATTCCTTAAAAAACTGTAAATAGACCTGCCATATGACCCAGCAATCCCACTGCTGGGCATACACACAGAGGAAACCAGAAGTGAAAGAGACACGTGTACCCCAATGTTCATCGCCACATTGTTTACAATAGCCAGGACATGGAAGCAACCTAGATGCCCATCAACTGACGAATGGATAAGAAAGCTGTGGTACATATACACAGTGGAATATTACTCAGCATTAAAAAAAAATTCATTTGAATCAGTTCTACTCAGGTGGACGGAACTGGAGCCTATTATCCAGAGTGAAGTAAGCCAGAAGGAAAAACAACAATACAGTATACTAACGCATATATATAGAATTTAGAAAGATGGTAATGAGAACCCTGCATGCGAGACAGCAAAAGAAACGCAGATGTATAGAACAGACTCGTGGACTCTGTGGAAGAGGGCAAAGGTGGGATGATATGGGAGAATGGCATTGAAACATGTAATTATCATATGTGAAATCAATCGCCAGCCCAGGGTTGATGCTCAGGGCTGGTGCACTGAGATGACCCAGGGGGAGGGAATCGGGAGGGAGGAGGGAGGGGGGTTCTGGAGGGGGAGCATATGTATACCCATGGCGGTTTCATGTCAATGTATGGCAAAACCAACACAATAAAGTAAAGAAAATTTAATATATATATATATATATATATATATATATATATGTAACAAAAATAAACAAATGAGACCTAGTCAAACTTATAAGCTTTTGCACAGCAAAGGAAACCATAAACAAAATGAAAAAAACAACCTATGAACTGGGACAAAATAATCACAAATGATGCAACTGACAAGGGCTTAATTTCCAAAATATACAAACAGCTCATGCAGCTCAATACCAAAAAATACAAACAACCCAATCAAAAAATGAGCAGAACACCTAAATCCTAAATAGACATTTTTGCAAAGAATACATACACAGATGGTCAACAGGCACATGAAAAGATGCTCAACATCACTAATTGTTAGAGAAATGCAAATCCAAACTACAATATGGTACCACCTCACACAAGTCAGAATGGCCATCATCAAAAAATCTACAAAAAACAAATGCTGGAGAGGGTGTGGAGAAAAGGGAACCCCCACTACACTGTTGGTGGGAATGTACATTAGTGCCACCACCATGGAGAACAGTATGTAGGTTCCTTAGAAAACTAAAAATAGAGTTGCCATTATCATCCAGAAATGCCACTCCTGGGCACATATCTGAAGAAAACTCTAATATGAAAATACACATGCACCCCAGTGTTCACAGCAATAGTATTCACAATAGCCAAGACATGGAAGCAACCCAAATATCCATCAACAGATAAATGTATAAACAAAGATGTGGTATACATACACAATAGTATATTATTCAGTCACAAAAAAGAATGAAACAATACCATTTGCAGCAACATCAATGAACCTACAGATTGTCATACTAAGCAAAGTCAAAGAAAGACAAGTACTGTATGATATTACTTACATGTGGAATCTAAAATGTGACAAACAGAAACAGACTCATGGACATAGAGAGAACAAACTTATGGCTTACCAAAGAGGGGGCACAGATAAAGTAGGAGTTTTGGATTAGCAGGTACAAACTATCATATATAAAACAGATAAACAAGGACCCACTGCATAGCACAGAGAACTATATTCAACACCCTGCAGTAAACCATAATGGAAAAGAAAGTGGAAAACAATGGGTATATATATGTATAACTGGATCACTCTGCTGTACACCAAAAACAAACACAACACTGTAAGTCAACTATACTTCAATTAAAAAAATACTTTTGTAATAGGATTGCTACATTAAATCAAGCAAAGACACAAACAAAAAAAATCTGTCAAGATGTACTAAAAATACACTGAAAACAGTTCCTAAAACCTTAATAGCAAAAATTAAATAATAAATATTAGATACACACATGAATAATTCTTTCAAAATTCAGTCACCCAGCCAGGGACCTTGCCTAATCAACTTACTTAAAACAGTGACTCTCATCATCACTCTTTACCACGATTTCCTTTATTTTTATCGTTTCCTGTCGTGATGACATGTATATACTTATTCCCTGTTGCCTCCACTGCCACATAAGCTTTTCAAGGGCAAGGACCTCATCTTTCTTTCTCATAGCCTCTAACTGTTTGACACATAATAGATGCTGAGTAAAAAAATGCATGAATGAATGGAGAAGTTACTGCAGAGTACTTCAAATATGATTGAAATGGCAAGAAATCACACCACTTTGGGAATAAAACATTCCACATTCTGTGAAAAAAAATGAAATAATCTATATTAATGGTCAGAACCCCCAAAAGCAAGCCATATAATCTCATATAAACTAGATGATTCATCTCAGGGTCTAATTCTAGCTTGATGGAATGCAGGGCTCAAAGGGAATGCAAAGACTATCTCATGGGGAAAAAAAAGAAGAAAGACTATTTCGTGCCCAATCATAAACCATCAAACATTACAATACCACCAAGATGCAGGGATCTGGACTTGTTCCACATCCATTCTGGATGCAGAAGGATCGGTTTGGGTGAGTGATCTCTTGGGATTCAGTTTAGGAGCAGAGTGCCCCCTACATACACACACACACACACACACACACACACACACACACATACACAACACACAGAGACACAGACACACACTTACCAGATATGGGAGGTTCATACAAACGATTCATGAAATTCATGGTCCAAAATTTCCGAGAGTGGACATAACAGCAGGATTGTCAAGTTCCTTGTGGCCACAGACAGACTGAATATCCTAGGACATCCTGGGGCTTAACACAGACTTTAGACATTGAGCAAGATGCAAGCAGACCAAAAATGGCACTCTGGCAAACACTCTGAAAAAAGCCTCCAATTCCTGCATATTCTATGATATCTATTTTAATCTATCAGTATTTTCCTTTAAAGTTTCTTTGATAGTATTCTTAGAAAAGAGCTTCCCTTTCATGTACATTCATGAACATTTTATTCCAGTATTTTATACCATCATTTGAAATGTTTTAACATTTTCTAAAAACCAGTATTTGTTTTTAAATTGATATGAAATAAGAATTTAATCTTTATCCCCCAAATAGTTAACTACAAGTACTTATTTGATATCTGAGTCATGAAAATCAGAAAAAGCCTAGAACAGTATCAACAGAAATATAATGTTAGCCACATCTATAATTTAAAATTGGATTGTAGCCACATTTAAAAAGAAGTGAAATTAATTTCAATAATGAACTATATTTAACCTAATAGTGATTTGGCCCAAAAATTTGAGTTTTTATAACATTGTCTGAGAAAACCCAAATGAACTTTTTGGCCAGCCCAATACATTCGAAATATTATCATTCCCATGTGTAATCAACATCAACCAGGACCTCGATAACTCCAAGTTTCAATTAACAGTGATGTTTTAAAATATTTGCCTTTTTTATATATAAAATAAAACGCAAGGAAATAAAATTTTAGCAGAGATTTATTCATGAAAGGAAACAAAGGGGAAGGAGGGAATAACTGAATCAAGAATCTATCTTGGACACTTATATTCATCATAATCTTATATGCCCAGATTTATGTGTCTACATGCTATTCAGAATGGTAACCATTAGGTAATCGAAAATCATGAATCTTGAAAAACTGCCTACTAGTTTCACTCTACTTCACAATTTTTTAAAATATCTTAACAAGAAATTAAAATGAAAAGGTTTCTGATTGGGCCTTTGTTAAAAAGAATACTAAATTAATCAGGAGTCTCCATTCCCCACGTACTCCAGCTCATCAGTGTTATGCTCTAACTAGCTTAGCTCATGTGAAGATACCAGGAGTCTAATTGTTATGCGTCTACACTAGGCACCCTGGGTACAGCAGGCAACAACCTGTTTATTTCCAAGTATCTTCCTATAGATAGTTGGGACTACTGGTATAGGAGGAATTTTTCCAGTGGGTCCGGCAGGTATAGTTTGTGGATGATCTTGTGACAGTTGCGACCCAAGCACTTCCGGATACACAGGCGGCACAGCTGGGAAAGAGCAGGTGGGCCTGAGGGAGGAATTAAAACACACGGTCACAGAGGAGGTGGTAGGAGACGTGCAGGGCTTGTCAGGGACCTCCTGACTTGAGCTGCCCCTGAGGTGGTGCTGTCTGGGTCCCCACTCACACTCACGGGGGGGCCTTCATTCTGACAAGGATTCCAGCTCAACAGAGGATCTGGAGAAAATATACAACCCACTTAGACCCGGTTATAGCCTTCACCTCAGTCTTGTGAGGTCTCAAAGAGTTGTCGTGCCTGTGGCTTTGAGTCCCAAAGGAAAGCAAATTAACCAGGGTCGAAAACATGGTCGAACAGGCTGAATGAGCATTTGGCTGGGATCCTCGGCACGCAGGGGCATTTGTAATTCCCTGTTATTTCCTTTTCTTACTGTATCAACAAAGACAACTGCAAGTAGATCTATGTAATTACTGGACTATACGAAGCTTTCCTTTTCAAGAAAATCCTACTGTCACAGAGTCTGGCACCCCATGAGAAAGGGTGACTACGTAGGCCGAGAGCCAGCTAACACTTGGATTCATACTGCCAAGGAGCACCCATGTGCCTGAAAGATACCTGGAGGAGCAGACCATCACCCTCAGTTAAGACCTTAGGAAGCTAGAATGCAAAGTGTCTCTTCTGTCACACAACTAAAGCTCCTCAGAGTGACCTCTGACACAGCTGGTGCTCAGTCTAGTTCTAGAGTGCTGCTCCTGCTAAGTCGCTCAGTCGTGTCCAACTCTGTGCGACCCCATGGATTGCAGCCTACAGGCTCCTCCATCCATGGCAACCTCCAGGCAAGAGCACTGGAGTGGGGTGCCATTGCCTTCTCCACTTGTAGAGTGAGCACCTGTATTTATGAAGATGGAAGGCAGAGGAACTTGTTTAGAAGAAATATAAATCTTGGACCTGGAAACATCTTTGATGGAAGGAAACAGGAAATGTTACAGTGGCGATAAACCATATTCTTAGCTAACAGTTGTTAAGTACCCAGTATTTCCAAACTGAGAGCTGTTAGTAGAGACTCAAATCAAAGAACAACCATTAATGACATGGACTACTGGAAATAATGTAGACCCGTCTTACTCAAAGCGTGTCCTCAGACTGGCAGCATCAGCATCACCTGGGAGCTGGTAGCCATACAGAGTTTGGGGCCCCACCCCAGAGTTCCTGAATCAGAATCTGCATTTTAAGGAGATCTCCAGGTGATCTGTAAGCACTGGAAGCTTAAGAAGCAATAAAGCTTAAGAATAAAGTTAAGAAACACTAAAACTATAGATGCAAGCCTCCCACTTGGAAGGTATAAGGTATACAAGACGTAGGGGTGGTTTCACAAAATGGATCTGGTGAGTGAAATTAAACTCTTCCTCATTAGAAATTGTTTCAGAAGATTCAGGACTGTGGCATCAAAACATTAAGAGTGCACACTGGAAATATGGTTACCAAGAGGGAAGGAAGGGAGGGATAAATTAGGACTGTGGGGTTAATAGATAAATACAAGTATGGCACTCCACCCCACTCCAGGCACTCCCACTCTTGCCTGGAAAATCCCATGGACAGAGGAGCCTGGTAGGCTGCAGTCTACGGGGTCGCAAAGAGTCGGACATGATTGAGCGACTTCATGCACTTTTCACTTTCATGCACCAGAGAAGGAAATGGCAACCCACTCCAGTGTTCTTGCCTGGAGAATCCTAGGGACGGGAGAGCCTGGTGGGCTGCCATCTATGGGGTTGCACAGAGTCGGACATGACTGAAGAGACTTAGCAGCAGCAGCAGTATATATAAAACAAGAGAAACAGTAAGGACATACTGTGTAGCACAGGGACCTACACTCAATATTTTATAATAACCAATACGGGAAAAGAATCTGAGAAAGAATATACATATACATGCGTGCTAACTCACTTCAGTCACATCCGACTCTTTGTGACCCTTTGGATGGTAGCCTGCCACGCTCCTCTGTCCATGAGATTCTCCAGGCAAGAATACTGGAATGGGCTGCCAAGCCCTCCTCTGGCGGATCTTCCCGACCCAGGGATTGAACCCACATCTCTTACATCTCCTGCACTTGCTGGTGGGTTCTTTATCACTAATGCCACCTGTGAAGCCCATACATATCTGCATCTATATATACATATCTATATCTAAACATGCTGCTGCTGCCGCTAAGTCGCTACAGTCATGTCCAACTCTGCACGACCCCATAGACGGCAACCCACCAGGCTCCTCTGACCACAGGATTCTCCAGGCAAGAATACTGGAGTGCGCTGCTATTTTCTTCTCCATATTTATACATATATATATATATATATATATATATATTTATACATATCTATATATTTTATACATATCTATATTTATACATGGATAAATCATATATATATCAAATGATTTTGCTATACACCTGAAACTAACATGACATTGAAAATTAACAATATGTGTATGCATTCAGTCATGTCTGACTCTTTGTGACCCCTGGACTGTAGCCCACCAGCCCCCTCTGTCCATGGAATTTTCCAGGCAAGTGTACTGGAGCAGGTTGTTATTTCCTTTTCCAGGGAATCTTCCTGACCCAGGGATTGAACCCGAGCCTCTTGTGTCTCCTGCATTGGCAAGTGGCTTCTTTACCAGCTGACTCACCAAGGAAGCCAAAAATCCATAATACTCCAATAATATTAACAATAAGAGTGCAAGTTAGAATCTTAGTTCTTAGTTAGCATCCTAGTCCTACATTTTAGTAGCTGTGTGACCTTCTGAAAGCCCATCTCTTTGTGCTCCTCTTTTTTCTATTTGAAGCTGGGTTAAAGCACAAGTTACCATAAAGTTCTCATAGCTTTAAGGTTTTGAGAATTCGGTGAGATGTATCAACATTTCTTTGTCTGACATATGCAAAGCTGAATAATTATCATTACTTTAATGGTCTCCTGAGCATACAAATGCTTGGGAGAGGGTCAGATAGTGTTCTCTTTTTATGGGGACACAGCATGGTTCGCCATAGAATCTGGGATACCAAGCCTTGTAGAGGCCTGCCTTCCCTCCTCCGGCACCTAGAGATTCATTAGCCCACGGTGGATATGGGCATGGGACAATGGGGAGGACAGATTCACCGACTCCCTGAGCTGGAGAACAGGCAAACAACTTCACCATTTAGTCCAGTTTCTGAAAGACACACTCGGTGTCCACTCGACCATATCTACCTGAAATTTTTCTCATTTCCCTTAAATTGCCTTCAAGTATTACAAAGCAGTCTGCTCAATCATGTGCTTATGCTAGGATACACAGGGCAGTTCCACCTTTTTAAGGTGAAAACAAATTTCTCTCTTTTCTTGTTAATGCACAAATAAAGCCACATACCAGGTGTATGAAAATGTCCCTTTGTTATCAGTGACAAAATCCCGTCTGGCAATGCTAGAAGTCACCCCCTCGCAAGTGCCACTCACCATTAAAAAGAGGAAAAGGAAATAGGTAAGAATCTACAGGGAGGCAAGAAGGAGAGAGAGCACATGTGCGTGTGGGGAGAAGTGGATGCCCAGCCCTTCCTTACCTTCCCGGAGCAGGAGTGCCTGCTCTACGCTGCTTTTTGGAGCTGCCAGATCAAGTGCGCTTTGGCCCTGGGCATTTTTGCATTTGAGGTTAGCCCCGTAGTCTATCAGCAGGTGGATGATTTCCACACTGTTCTGCTTGGCGGCAGCATGGAGAGGGGTGTCCAGCCACTGACCGTAGTTAACACTGGCTCCTTAAGAAAGCATATGACCACAGTTTAACACTAGTGGAGAAACACAACGAGCCTGAAGTATGCTAGCTGTCCATAAATACATCTTAAACGCCACAACATATTTGACAAACCTTGGAAGCCTAAATCCTCGGCAATGCCTACTAAGACTGTTTTCAAATATTGTGACAAGAAAAGTATTGAATAATGGTATTTTTATCCTGGAAAAGGAAATGGCAACCCACTCCAGTATTCTTGCTTGGAGAATCCCATGAACAGAGGAGCCTGGAGGGCTACAGTCCCTGGGGTTGCAGACTTGGACACAACTGAGCGACTGGCACACACTCACACAGTATCTCATAATGAACAGACATTTACATACCCTATTACCAGCACTTCGTATCAGATATTGTGTGTGTATATTGGTTGCTCAGTTGTGTCCTTCTCCAGGGGATCTCTCTGACCCAGGGACTGAACCTGCATGTCTTATGTCTCCTGCATTGGCAGGGGGGTTCTTTACCACCAGCGCCACCAGGGAAGCCTCAATAGTAGAATGGATAAAGACACTACACTATATAGATACAAATTATGTATTACTCAGCAATGAAACTGAACAACTACAGCTACCTGTAATAACATAAACATATCCTACAAATATAGTTCAGCAAGAGAAGGCAGGTGCAATATTAAACATATTATATGATGCCTGTTATACACAATTTAAAATATGTAATCTAACTAAACAGAATTCTGATTATTAATGAGAACTTAGATGGTAAAATTAAAAGGAAAAGGAAAGAGATCATTACCATAAAGGACAAGATGTTAATAACTTTTTCGAAGGAGATAGGGAAGGTATAGTTTTGGGGAGATGTCACAAGGGGGACTTGTCTTTGCACTGTTTTATATGTTTTCATGGGTTGAGTTGCAATGACAGTGGTTTATTACTTCAAGTTATATATTTTCATATATGCACGCCTTGCTGTGTGTTATACTTTGAGAAGTTGAAAAATAAAAGATGTATTTTTAGTAGTAAACTATTGGCAAAACTTTACATAAGATTAGCTAGTTCAGGTTGGCACAACCATGTGAAAAACCATTTGTCACTAATTAATAAAGATGAAGATGTCGATTTAGAAGAAAGATACTTTTAGTCATTTTAAATGCTTTACTTGTTTTCCCATATGAACTGTGTGACGTTCAAAATTAAATATTTGCAGCTCCTTTTAGTAGCTACTTTGTTTTTCAGCAAAGGACAAAGCTAAGTTTATTTAGTATTTATACTGGGATTTATAATAAATACTTGAAACTGGAATCAAAAAAAGTTTCCTGAATTAATATACTGAGTGGCAAATGTAGGGGATTAAAAAAAAAAGACAAAAACTCGGAGAAAAAATTTCCTATTTCAAAGTTCTTACTATAACCTGTACCTTTATGGCAGTGGCTAAATTTCAGTTCAGTTCAGTCGCTTAGTCATGTCCAACTCTCTGCAACCCTATGAACTGCAGCACGCCAGGCCTCCCTGTCCATCACCAACTCCTGGAATCTACCCAAACCCACGTCCATCAAGTCAGTGATGCCATCCAACCATCTCATCCTCTGTGTCCCCTTCTCCTCCTGCCCCCAATCCTTCCCAGCATCAGGGTCTTTTCCAATGAGTCAACTCTTCACATGAGGTGGCCAAGTACTGGAGTTTCAGCTTCAACATCAGTCCTTCCAATCAACATCCAGGACTGATCTCCTTTAGGATGGACTGTTTGGATCGCCTTGCAGTCCAAGGGACGCTCAAGAGTCTTCTCCAACACCACAGTTCAAAATCATCAATTCTTCGGCACTCAGCTTTTTTCACCATCCAACTCTCACATCCATACATGACTACTGGAAAAACCATAGCCTTGACTGGATGGACCTTTGTTGGCAAAGTAATGTCTCTACTTTTAAATACGCTATCTAGGTTGGTCATAACTTTTCTTCCAAGGAGTAAGTGTCTTTTAATTTCATGGCTGCACTCACCATCTGCAGTGATTTTGGAAACCAAAAAAATAAAGTTAGTCACTGTTTCCCCATATCATCTGCCATGAAGTGATGGGACCAGATGCCATGATCTTAGTTTTCTGAATATTGAGCTTTAAGCCAACTTTTTCACTCTCCCCTTTCACTTTCATAAAGAGACTCTTTAGTTCCTCTTCACTTTCTGCCGTAAGGATGGTGTCATCTGCATATCTGAGGTTATTGATATTTCTCCAGGCAATCTTGATTCCAGCTTGTGCTTCCTCCAGCCCAGTGTTTCTCATGATGTATTATGCATATAAGTTAAATACATAGGGTGACAATATACAGCCTTGACGTACTCCTTTTCCTATTTGGAACCAGTCTGTTGTTCCATGTCCAGTTCTAACTGTTGCTTCCTGACCTGCATACAGGTTTCTCAAGAGGCAGGTCAGGTGGTCTGGTATTCCCACCTCTTTCAGAATTTTCCAGTTTATTCTGATCCACACAGTCAAAGGCTTTGGCATAGTCAATAAAGCAGAGATGTTTTTCTGGAACTCTCTTGCTTTTTTGATGACCCATCGGATGTTGGCAATTTGGTTCCTCTGCCTTTTCTAAAACCAGCTTGAACATCTGGAAGTTCCCAGTTCATGTATTGCTGAAGCCTGGCTTGGAGAATTTTGAGCATTACTTTACTAGCATGTGAGATGAGTGCAACTGTGCAGTAGTTCGAGCACTCTTTGGCACTTATAGTTTCAAGACCTTTTACTTTTCCTTGGAATCTCAGTTTCTGTATATGTCTTTGAGAATTTAAAAATGACTAAATAATTTATCAGGAATGATCTAAGGTATTCTATGGGAAGTGTCTGCTAAATTAAAAGACACTTGCTCCTTGGAAGAAAAGCTATGACAAGACTAGACAGCATATTAAAAAGCAGAGACATTACTTTGTCAACAAAGGTCCATCTAGTCAAAGCTATGGTTTCTTCAGTAGTCATGTACAGATGTGAGAGTTGAACTATAAAGAAGGCTGAGTGCTGGAGAATTGATACTTTTGAACTGTGGTGTTGGAAAAGACTCTTGAGAGTCCCTTGGACTGCAAGGAGATCCAACCAGTCCATCCTAAAGTAAATCAGTCCTGAATACTCATTGGAAGGACTGATGCTGAAGCTCCAATACTTTGGCCACCTGATGCAAAGAACTGACTCAATGGGACACGTGTACCCCAATGTTCATTGCCGCATTGTTTACAATAGCCAGGACATGGAAGCAACCTAGATGCCCATCAACTGACAAATGGATAAGAAAGCTGTGGTACATATACACAATGGAATATCACTCAGCATTAAAAAAAATTCATTTGAATCAGTTCTACTCAGGTGGACGGAACTGGAGCCTATTATCCAGAGTGAAGTAAGCCAGAAGGAAAAACAACAATACAGTATACTAACACATATATATGGAATTTAGAAAGATGGTAACGAGAACCCTGCATGCGAGACAGCAAAAGAAATGCAGATGTATAGAACAGTCTCATGGACTCTGTGGAAGAGGGCAAGGGTGGGATGATATGGGAGAATGGCATTGAAACATGTTAATTATCATATGTGGAATCAATCACCAGCCCAGGATTGATGCTTGGGACTGGTGCACCGAGATGTCCCAGGGGGAGGGAATTGGGAGGGAGGGGGGTTCTGGAGGGGGAACATATGTATACCCATGGTGGATTCATGTCAATGTATGGCAAAACCAACACAATAAAGTAAAGAAAATTAAAAAAAAAGAACTGACTCAATGGAAAAGACCCTGATGCTGAGAAAGATGGAAGGCAGGAAGAGAAGGGCACAACAGAGGATGAGATGGTTGGATGGCATCAGCAACTCGATGGACATGAGTTTGAGGAAGCTCTGGAAGTTGGTGATGAACAGGGAAGCCTGGCATGCTGCAGTCCATGGGGTTGCAAACAGTTGGACACAACTGAGCGACTGAACTGAACTGAACTGATCCTCATGGTAACCACACCTAGACTTCCTTCTGGGAAACCATCTTCTGTGATTCCCAGCTCCTCTGTTTCCAGTGAAGCTCAACCACTGCAGTGCAGACTGAAATCTGGACCTAAGCCAATCTGGTCAGGGTATTCCCTTGGCCACCATGATTGGTTCAGAGATGGGCATATGACTCAAAAAGAGTCAGTTAAATACAACTGGTTGTTTTTCCCTGGGATTTATGGGAAAGACACTCTTGCTCTCCAGAGGCCACCAAGGAGAACCACACCAGGTAAATGGAGCCAACATCAAAGGAAGCACAACTGAGAACTACAGACATTCATCTCTGAAGTTCCACTTTAAGCACTGAAACATCAAATGCTGTCAGAATTTTGTCCAGCCTGACAAGAACTTTGTCTCTCAAGCCATGGAAAAGCAAGATTATTCGGTTCTTCTCATGAAAAGACTACTGGAAGTTACCTAATTCTAGAAGCTTCTTCACACAGTCAAGCCTCTGGTAGGTGCAAGCCACATACAAGGGAGTTCCGAGGTGAGGCACTTCTTGGTCAATGTTAACATTATTTGCCAGTAGAATCTCCATGCACTCTCTATTACCTGGCAGAACAAAAGAAAATCTCACTCAAGTAAGGAAAATATTAACTATTCACAGAATTATAAGATTGGTTATCTGAAATGGGCTTTAGAAACAACCTAGATTTTTTTTTGGTAGCAGAAAAAAATTTGGGAGTGGGGGAAATCTTAGAATTTTCCAAAATAAAACCATTAAAAAAAAGAGCATGCCCATACATCCCCCACTGAAATTCTTCCTCACAGCCTTTGAGGTACCTCCAACCAAACCAAGGGTTCCAAGGAATACAGACAGATGAAATCACTCTCTATAATAAGTCCCTGGTTTACAGGTAGAGGCTACAAGACCCAGGGGGACAAATGACTCATGCTATTATTACTCTGAAAAGCCAGTGTTCAGATCCAAGGCCCAGCCCTGACCCACCCCTCTCCATTACAAATCTCTCCTTCTCTTCTTTGCCCATGCGTGTAAGACTGGGTGGATGGCCATGCCATGCACCTCCTTATTTTGGTTAACCTGGAAGACTCCTATGAGAATTAATAAAAAAGTTTCAAGTATAAAACCTATTCAAATGCACTTAGTGGCTAACAAGAACTATATAAGCAAACAATATCCTTCGAGAGTTGGCCCCATTAATAGACACACATGATTAATTTGAAGCATATGAATGATCTGTTTGGGAGCAATTGCTTCTGAGGTATTGATGGGAGTTTTACAAAGAGTTTGTTCTTTTGTGAAGGTTTAAATGTTTCCTTAAAAAAAGTCTTATTGTTGATTAGCTTAACCAACCTTTTCTTTATAGAGGACATAAAAGTAAACTGCATCAAGCCTGCTTGATTTATTACAAATTCTGAATTAAGCATAATTATGCATTAAAATCTATAAATAAAGATTCTGCAAATTCAAAACTATTTGTTCAACTAAGTAATTTTATACCTGGATTATAGCATTAATCTGTCAAAGTACTGACTCAGACTGACCGCCCCCCCTCCACTTGTTCGTAGAGGTTTAAAGCTGTAAGAATTCAGAAATAATATCTAATCAGGAACTAAAACTGCCTGGTAAATACAGTACATCTAATAAACATTTTAAAATAATTTCTATCCCTTTTTTTTACAGAAGAAACTGAATCTAGCTTGAGTTAAATTTAAGTATTCTCAGGAAGATTTTTTTTAAATGATTATATAAAAGTCAAATGATTGGCACTAATATAGTATCTAGAATAATAAATTTGCTATTTGTTCTTCTGTTCTGTGGACATTGGTCCCTAACATGTTTTTATGACACAGAAAAAAACGTGAGGAGACACATGAACTCATTGTTTATGATAAGCATATATATGTGTGTGTATATATGTATGTCACATACATAGATACCAAGCACTCCATATATAACCATCTAAACACTGCAGAACTACTTAATTAAAACCATTCCCAATATTTATCCATTTTAAAACTTTTGGATGGAAATGCAAATAATAGATTAAATTTTACTTCAAATCAAAATTTAAAACATTTTAAACACTTCTATTTCATTTCCAAAGTAGACTATTTCCCTACAATTTAAAGGACTTACTTTAAGTTTGGGAATAATCAGTATCAATTATTAATTAAGAAATGTTTATCAAATATGTATAGGACATCAAAACCATAGAGATTTTGCATTGAGATTTGGGGATTTTGTATCAGAGTGTGTGTGTGTGTGTGTGTGTGTGTGCGTGCGTGCGTGCGTGCGCACGCGCATGCGCTCTGTCATGTCTGACTCTGCAATCCCATAAACTATAGCCCACCAGGCTCCTCTGTCCATGGGATTTTCCAGGCAAGAATACTGGAATGGGTTGCCACTTCCTTCTCCAGGGGTTCTTCCTGACGCAGGGATCAAACCGAGTCTCTAGAGGAGTGCAAGAGGATTCTTTACCACTGTGACACCTGGGAAGCCCTATCATTGATAGTAATCCTCTGCAAAAAAAAATTATAATAATTTTACCAAATGACAGGTTTAACCACCTAGGACAAATCTTTCACTACTGCCTTTTGAAATACTTTAATCCTCATTATACCAGCAAAAATGTTCTACAATGTTCTAACTTCTCCATTGTATTTCTTTTTTTTTAACTAAAATTTTTAAAAAACTTTGGCTGTACTACACAGCTTGCAGGATCTCAGTTCCCGGACCAAGGACTGAACCTGGGCCCCAGCAGTGAGAGAGCTAATGCCACCTAAGCACTATGCCACCAGTGAACTCCCTCCACTGTATTTCTGATCTCAATATGAGAGAACATCTCCACTGCTTGTTAACAGAAATGTTGTTCTTTGGATGTTAGCTCTGACAAATGGTGTTGGCCTTTCAGTGGCTCTTCTTGTTCATGTCTAGTCTATGTACAATTATCTATTTGCCTGAGTCAGGTCTTAGTTGTGGCATGCAGAATCTTTAGTTGTGGCACATGGATCTAGCTCCCTGACCAGGGATCAAACTCAGGCCATCGGCACCGGGAGCTCAGAGTCTCAGTCACTAAAAAACCAGGGAAGTCTCTGCACATTGTTTTCTAATTCCTTAATTTTACTCTTTCCATCATTTCTATGAGAATATAGAAATCTAGAGTCCATTCAAGGTTTCCAATGGCATGCTTTTTAAAGCTGGAACTTTTTTCAAGAACTAATGACCTTGAGAGCCATCAGCTCATCTGGAATATATTGCTTGTTGTGGACAGTCACCTTTAATCTTCCATTAGAGAAATGATTAGTCTGGGCTTTTAGATACTTTCGTAATTAATTTTGTGCTCGTGGTTGATGCTTTATGGGCTTTGGGGCATGAGCTGTTTTTTTCCAGTGACGACAGAGACAGAAACACAGCACAACTCATGGAAGTTACCCCTGTACACTTAACTCCACCAGCTCCCACCCAAACACCAGCAAAGAGCCCCAAGTAAGGCCAACTGAGAGACTGAGCCCAGGAAACAGGACATCTGAGGCAGACAGCCATTCCCAGTTCTAAGAAAAGCTATGCCATTTCCTGGTGTTATTTCCTATTGAAGTTACTGCCTTAGGATTAACTAAGCCACAACTAGTCTACTGGTGAGTGAGGTCTAGGAGATCCTCACAAGGTGAACACTCTACCCTTGATTCACACAGACTGAAGGGAGTCTCTCCATGTTCTGTGTGATGTGATGCCTCATTTACCTCTCTTCACTGCCTCGTGGATGGGTGAGGCCAGGTGCACCTCGAGCTGGGCCTTGGCGCCAAACTCCAGCAGCACGTTGACACACGCAGCACTGCCACTGCAGCAAGCACTGAAGAGGGGCGTGGCTCCATGAACTGTCACCCCATTGACCTAAGGATAGGCAAAGAGAGAACCAGTTTGCTATTACTTTCTCACCATCTCCCAGTGTGCCTCCCTGTGTAACTGCATGGAGAGACTTGTCGTGCGGGTCAATGAGCGAGACAAACCTACACCCTCACAGTACTGTGTTTTTCCGGTACCAGTGGTCTACCAACTGTCACCTATAAATGGCATCACAAGTGGGGAAAAAGGGGAGAGCTTTTTAAATGTATTCAGAGGTACTCTAGAGCTTCTTAGGAGCCTCCTGGCTATTGAGGAGTGGTCCTATATTGTGGCGTAGAGCACGGTCTCTGGAACAAGTATGGCTTGGGTTCAGATCCCAGCTCTTTTGTGTGCTCAGAGATCTTGCTTGAGATAGTAACCTCCAGTTGCCTGGGTTTCCTTATCTGTAAAATAAGGACCATAAAATAAATGACCTCATGAGGTTATTGGGTGGATCAGCTGAGTTCCTATATGTGAAACACCTAGAACACTGCATGGTGCCCAGTAAGCATTCAATAAACATTTGCAACAACAATTATCTCCACTTTCCATTCATATGGAGCTGACTCCCCCTCCCAATCGTGAACAAACATGTTAGGAATGAAAAGTACTACAGAAATCACCTAGCGTAAGGTCTTAGAATCTGTGCTTACAAAAAAATCTCCTCAGTGATTCCCGCATAGTTCTTTCTTGCCACAGATTTCCTTTCTGGTCTATTATAATCCAAACAAATTGCATATGCCAAAATGACTCCTGAAGAGACTGTGACCAGGCAAAATACACAAAGAAAATAGCCACCAACATGGTGTCTTTACACAGATGTAAAGAACAGTCTTTTGGACTGTGTGGGAGAAGGTGAGGGTGGGATGATATGTGAGAATAGCATTGAAACCTGTATATTATCATACATGAAACAGATCGCCAGTCCAGGTTTGATGCACGCGACAGGGTGCTCAGGGCTGGTGCACTGGGATGACCCTGAGGGATGGGATGGGGAGGGGGTTCAAGATGGGGAACACATGTATACCCACGGCTGACTCATGTCAATGTATAGCAAAAACCACTTACAACACTGTAAAGTAATTAGCCTCCAATAAAAATAAATAAATTAAGTAAAAAAAATAAAACCATGGTGTCTTTAACCAACCTCAATGCCTTCCAGGGATCTCAGAGGCCTGTGAGAACAAGCACAGCTGGGAGGCATCTTTGAGTATTAGCAACAGACTGGAAAGAACATTTTGGAATCAAGGCATTCAGTGGGGAGACTCTGGTAAGATTGAAATACAGGACAATGAGGGTTGAATGTCAAATCATTTTGCCTCAACAACTAAAGATATATGTTTGTGATCAATGGGATCCTAAACTGTCTTATTTTAGAAACAAGATATTTTCCCACAGTGCCAGGATAGCCCCCATTGAATTGGAAAGTTAAATAAGATACTAAGATGGCAGAGACAGACAAGGCCAGGGACAAGTGTAGATAAATTCACACACTCTAGGGATTCCTGGGATGTTGCGATTAATCAGATGGGGAGATGGAAAAATGAAGATGATTTCAGGTTTGGGGGTGCAAATCCAAGAAGAGGAGCCGGTCTGAGAGGGAAGATCACGATAAGCAGTTTTGGATGTACTAAGTTCAAGGTACCTGTGGAACTGCCAATTTTGAGGAATTTTCTATTGATAAATCAAGTTTCTCTTATTCCTCTCCTGTTCTGATCTGAATGTTACATAAGATAATATTTACTGACTGTTCCCTCATGAGACTGCCAAAGACAAGAGACCACATTGTTCTCCTTTCTTTGTCCCCTATAGAACCTCCAAGAGGCTCCTCGATTTCTCACCTATGACTCCAGTCACCTAGCTTGACACGAAATGGCCCCCACCCAACCTTGCCCTCAAAGAAGCACAACCTAATGAACATACACAACCACTGTGGCATCAGGAAAATCACTTTGCCTAAGGATGACTGTTACATTCACTTCTAGAAGTAGAAACCCAACTTCTACATAAAACACAAAGACATATCTTCATTAAGCACTTAAAAATATTACAGTTTACAAAGAAAACAAAATAACGGCTGAGTTTAAAAATGAAATTAACATCAAAACAATATCTGGTGCTAATACAACACTGTAAATCATATCCTCCAATGAAAATTTTTAAAACTCAGTATCTGGTAACTAAATAAAGGTCACTGAGATTTTCACAAGTATTAAATTCAATTCTATTCTGACATCTCTACTACATACAGCCCCCTCAGTCACTCCTTGAAAAGGAGAGAATTTTAAAATAAAGTTCACTTTGTACTGCTTTTCCATAGTACTATTTTATTACAAACTCATTTAGTCTGCTAATGTTGCTCAATAAAAATTGTTGTGGGTGTACAATGCAGAATTAAAAGTGGTTTTTGTTCTTTTAAAATGTGTTCTTTTAAAGATTTTTAAAATAAATTTTCCAAGATCAGTTTTCAAATGACTTTCACTCAGGCTTTTTTTCTCAAGTTAATATCAGGTTTGAATGAGTCTGTGAATTACCTCATCTGAACATTTGCACAGGGACATAGAGGCCATAGCTCAGTCAGTAAGGAATCTGCCTGCAGTGCAGGAGACCCAGTGTCGATTCCTGGGTCAGGAAGATCCCTTGGAGAAGGAAAGGACAACCCACTCTAGTATTCTTGCCTGGAGAATCCCATGGACAGAGGAGCCTGACAGGCTACAGTCTGTGGGGTCGCAAGAGTTGGACACAACTTGCAACTAAACTACTACTACTAAAGAGGTTGAAGAAATGAATATACAAGCAGTATTTTCCTGACCATCCAAGAACATGCGCCCAGACGGGCCAGGCCTGCACACCCCATCGCAGATAAGCACATTCTGGAAGGTGATAGATCTTTAGGGATTAGGAGCTATCCCAGGGCACCAAACCCACAGACAGGGATGCTACTCACGTGGGCACCGTTCTCCAGTAAGGCCTTAGCGCAGGCCACATGTCCTCCAAGGCATGCCTCATGGAGAGAGGAGACCCGGTTAATTGTTACTAGGTTCACGTTGACGCCCTACAATTTGGAGAGAAGTGGGTTAAAGGCTGTGTCAGCAGTAAAAATGAAAACAAGGTTGTGGGTCTTGTTGGTGAAGTGTTCACAGACTGCAGATACCATCTAGAAAGGAGTAGAGGCCATGACCAGGGAAACTGAAACATGGCTAGGAGCCTCTGATTCACTGATTCAGCAAAAATTCATTCAGCAGTCTGGACCGGGCAATGTGCCAGCATTTGGGGCTTCAAAGCTTATAACATGGATCTCTCTCCTCTAAGAGCTTAGTGGGGAGACAGAAATGGTGGTGGGTTAGGGTGGGGAAACCTAGCCAGAACACCACTATTCATATATTGGCTACAGACCTTCCACAGCTAAACAGACTTGACAGGTACCTTATTCTCTGTAAGACATGCACCCTGTTTGGTAATCAAGGACTTTCTGGCTCCGTTCTTCTTCCCCTCATCTCATACATCTTCGTCTTCTTCATCTACCCACTTCTCCTTTCTTCCTCCGCCTCTGTCACATGTGGACTCTGATCCAGGTGGCAGAGTCCCAAGTGGGGAGTACAACTGGATTTGGCACAGAAGGACGCTGCTCAGGCTCAAGAGTAGTCAGTAAAGCGACAGTGCTCCCGGGATTCCAGTGCCGTAGTAGCAATGATGCTGACTGTCACACCTCCACTGACATTCATCTCCTTCCTCAGATCCTAACATCTATGCCCAGTCCTAGCACATCTGCCCTCCCCATCCTGCTGTGCTCTGCTTTCCTCCCCTTGGAGTCCATGTGAGAGATGCTAGGCTCAACCTTGCTGCCAGCCAGTGCTGACTTCATGCCCTGATTCTGTTTTTTTTTTTTGGGGGGGGGGTGCTGCACTGTGGCATGTGGGAACTTAGTTCCCCAGTCAGGGGCTGAACCTGCGCTCCGTGCCCCCTGTATTGGGAGCATGGAGTCAGCCACTGGACTGCCAGGGAAATCCCGATGTCTTGATTCTAACAACTTAGCCCTTACCGCTTCCCCATGATCACCACTGTTAGTCTGTAAAAGCATTTAGGTTCTGCCAGGACCCAGTCAAGTTGTGCTTTTGATTTCCTGCCATGTAACCAACCTACTGAAACCCTCCAAAACCTAGTACATGATCGTGAATCCCAAAGCCCTATCTGTTCCCACCCTTCTTATCAGACCTCCATGGTGCTGGCTGCATCCTTCCGGCGGCCAGCAGCTGGGACTGCCCACTGTGCCTCCCTGGTCTGTCTATGTTTATGTCCTGAATGTGACCTCATTACTCTAGAGATGTGCTATATATTTATAATTGGGTATCCAATATGAGGAGGTTTCTTTTCCTTTTCCCATATATATTTTCATTTTAAGAAAATAAAAATTACAGACTGTTAAAAAGTAGTCCACAAGAAATTTCCTGGCAGACCAGTGGTTAGGACTCCGTGCTTTCACTGCCGAGCGCCCCCTCCAACCTTGCTCCCAGTTCAGTCCCTGGTCGGGCAATCAGAATCCCGCAAGCCCTGGAGCTTGGCCAAAAAAGTCCACAAGGTGGCAGCAGTGTGCTAGGGAAAAAAACATTGATCCCGCGCAAACTCAGAATCTCTGGACTTGTACAAATACAATGCTGGAGAAGACTCTTGAGAGTCCCTTGGACTGCAAGGAGATGAAACGAGTCCATCCTAAAGGAAATCAATCCTGAATATTCATTGGAAGGACTGATGCTGAAGCTCCAATACTTTGGCCTAATGTGAAGAGCTGACTCATCAAAAAAGACAGTGATGCTGGGAGAGATTGAGGGCAGAAGAAGGGGACGACAGAGGATGAGATGGTTAGATCGCATCAACTCGATAGACATAAGTTTGAGCAAGCTCTGAGAGTTGGTGATAGACAGGGAAGCCTGGTGTGCTGCAGTCCATGGGGTCGCAAAGAGTTGGACATGACTGAGCAATTGAACAACAAGAAATAGTGGACGGGCCTGAAAGATGAGCTACAGTGAATCATATGAGAAAATGAAGGAACAGAGTTCAAATTACTGATAAGATTTGAGGTTCCCAAGTTGTCAATGACAGCCGGTGTGATCATCATAAGCTCCCGATCCTTGGCTTAATGTTTTGCTCACAGCACATCAAACTATCTGTATGTAAAACAGAGTAGAAAATAGAATAATCCAATGTTTACCAGTGTGTAAGGGTAAATAAGTGGGGATGTGCTATGAAAAAGCTGAAAAATTCTCCACAAAGAATGCTCTTTACATTTTGAAGGACACTATAGAAACCAACATGCTTTTGAAGTACAGTTAAAAATAAAGTGCTAAAAGCAATGTGATAGCCTGGACTAGATCATGGAAAAGAAAAACGAGCTTAGTGGGAAGACTGGTATGATCCTAGTAGTCTATAGTTTAGTTAATGGTATTCTACTAACGTTCATTTCTTATTTTGGACTAGTTACCAGGGTTATGTACAATATTAACAGGAAGGAAAGTTGGGTGAAGGGTATGCTAGAACTCTGTGTACTATCTTTCCAACTCTCCTTTAAAAGTGTTCTGAAAGAAAAAGTATATTTACTAATTGGAGCAGGAAATGGCAGCACACTCCAGTAGTATTCTTGCCTGGAGAATTCCATGAAGAGAGGATGGTTACAGCCCATGGGGTCATGGGGTCACAGAGTTGGACCAGTCTGAGTGACTGAGCACACAAGCACAAAAAACTAATAAAAATATTGAGCTGGGGAGATTGGAGGAAGGAAGTGAATGCAAAACTGCTCACTGTGCATGTTTTTTGGTCATTTTAATTTTCCTTTTCTTTTTTTTGTCTGTGTGGCACGCGTGACTCCAGCCCCCAACCAGGGATCAAACCCATGCCCCGTGCACTGGCTGTGCAGAGTCTCAACCATCGGACCACCAGGGAGGTTCTCATCATTTTAATTTTTAAGCTATGTAAATATATCACATATTAAAAATACTCCAACCAAGTAACATTTTAAGTGCTTAATGACTGAGGAGGAGGAGAGAAATAGATGACATAGATTAAGAGGTACCAACCTCTGGTTACAAAACAAATGAGTCATGGGGATGAAACATACAGTATGGGAAATATAGTCAATAATTCTGTAATATCTTTAGTGACAGGTAAATAGACCTCTCGTGGTAATTATTTTGAAATGTATAGAAAGAGCAAATGACTATGTGGTTTAAAGGAACTAACATAGTGTTGTAGGTCAATTATACTTCAAAAGCAAATGAACTTACAGGAAAAGAGACCAGATTTGTGGTTATCAGAGGAAAGGTGGGGGGTGAGATCTGGATGTAGCCAAAAGGTACAAACTTCCAGGTGTAAGTACTAGGGATGTAATGTACAACATGATGAATACAATGAACACTGCTGTGTGTTATATATGAAAGTTGGGAGTAAATACTGAAAGTTCTCATCACAAGGCAAAAAATTTTTTTCAATGTGGGATCTATGTGAGACAACAGATGCTCACTAAACTACTGTGGTAATTATTCCATGATGTATGTAAGTCAAATCATTATGCTGTACACCTTAAACTTATACAGTGCTCTTGGCCAATTATATCTCAATAAAACTGGAAGGAAAAAAATCGAACCAAATAGATTATAAGTACTTAAAAAATAAATAAGCAAGTGATAAAATCAAGTACAAAATCCATTCAACTGGCAGTACTGTTTTCCTTTTGTCTCTACTTTCTTAAGAAGTAACACAACTCAAGGGAGAAAAGAAAAAAAAGGCACACACACACACAGAAAAAGAGCAGTATGTCCAGCTATTTCAATTCAAAATAAGGAAGCCAGCTTTGGTGGTACCTAGGATGTGGGGAAAAAAGCTCTAATGACTTACTTCCCTCTGTACACACAGACTCTAAAACAAAGTAATGGACTGTGGACGCTTTCATCCATCTCACAGATACTATTCACGGTGCTTGGGATACAGTCATACATAAAGTAGCCTTAGTAACTATGATTTGAATAAAGTTTTCCTAAAGAGTTACAATCTACCCACTTGTTGACCTATTTCATGTTTGCTCTTGAAACAGTGGATCATCAGGGTAGTGAGCCTCTAAGATGGCTCCCAGTGATCAAGATGGCTCCTACCCCTGGTATTGGCTCACTTGTATACTCTACTCCCCTTGGGTGTGGGCAGGATTTACTGACTCCCAGCTAATGAAGAGAATATGGCAGAAGCAATCAGATGTCACTTTGGAGATAGGCTACAGGCTATGTACTGAGACTTCCTTCTTAGGCTGTCTCTCATGATGTCTATGGAAGCATAGACATCAAACTATCTGGTGACCCAGTCCCAAGGTGAGGCCCATGTGTCAAGGCATTGAAAGTGGGCAACAACCTCATAAGTGAGGTTAGAACCAGATCCTTCCCCTGGTCAAGCTGTGAGATGACTGCAGCCCTGGCTGACACTCTGCAGCCTGAACCACGTTGGTTCTGGCTCCAAGAGATTTGGAGCCAAGAGCTTGCAGTCACCCAGCTAAGCTGCTCCTTGGTCTATAGACACCATGAGAATCTAAGTGTTTGTCCTTTTCAGCCACTATGTTTCAAGATCCTTTGTTGCAGAGCAATGGCTGATAAATGCAACTTCAAGGCTGCTATTGTTAAGGCACAATGGGAGAGAATAAGGCGAGTCAGTGCAACGTAAGTTTGAGAGCATCCTCCATTAGCCTCATGGGGAAACGTTCTATGATGCAAATTAAGACCCAGAAGAGGAAGGATGGAAATGGGCAGAAAATGAGCCAGTTCCCCAAGAAAGGAGAGGCAGGAGGAACAGTCAGTTAGGACAGGACACGTCCATCTAGAATGGCCGTGCTGGGGCCCAGTTGGGGCCAGCAAGTTCCTTGCTACCTTTAAAGCTGATTAAGAATAATGTCTGACTATACCACTAGCACAAAGGATCGAGTCTTTCATTTACTTACTTGTGCAATTAAAGTTTTCAGGGCCAGTAGGCGCCCCTGAGCTGCCGCTTCGTGAAGTGGAGACCGATCGGCCCAGCAATCTGAAATACACATCAAGCTCAGAGTCAAGATCAGGAGTACTCTTCCTCCTACTGCGAGGAGAGGTCTGAGGGAAGAGGTGGGGAGCTGGCACCTGCATCAGGTGTTCCAGTCAGATGCTCTCAGGTGACACAGGGCTGTGGCGCTGTGCGTGGACAGGGAGCACAGACCATCTCTCTGGTTTTGGGGGCAGTTTTCATAAGGAATACACTTCATTTAAATAAAGATTGCCCAGTGACTGAATCCAGTAACTCCGAATAGGCAAAATGAAGGGCAAAGCTGGTTCATGAACTTTCCCACTTTCCTTCTGCCCCTGCCTCCCGCCCCGCCTTCACCTTTACCTAAGACTCAATATCCTATAAGCCAGAAAGGAGAATCTTAAGGGATCAGGGAAAATGGTTTTGTTTGAAATCCCCTAGATAATTCTTTCCTTTTGGTAATGAAGCCAATCTGTTATCATTATGCAGAATGTTGTTGTTCAGATGACATAATTCTCCAAAAGTTTACGGTGGGCAGTTTGAATGTGACGGATAAGCATGGGGCCAGTGGAGCCCCACTGCCTAGGTTCAAGTCCTGCCTCAACCACTGTCTCTGGCAAAATGCACAAGTTACAAAAATCATTTGAACCTCAATTTCCTGATCTGTAAAGTAGGGGAACAGTAATCTAGTATTTAGCAGGTTTTTTTGGTCTCTAAGTAGGCTGATAAAGTACATTTACAATGTTAGGTGCTCAAGAAAATATATGGTTAGTAAGTATACATAGTAGGGCAGCACTCTAAGAAACCACCTCAGAACTGCCTTACAGATGTATTTTTCTTGTAATTGCTTGTCAAGAAACAAGACTAACCTGCTTAAATGTGCATTTGAGAAGCAACCTTCTACGAAACAGGCCAAAGGCAATCATTTGTTTTGGAAGAAAACCCATAACAGTTTGCAAAATTTGGCCTTTCTTCAAATAACTGTGTTCTTGGTACATTATCGAGCGTGTCATTCAGTTTGCATTTAACACAAAGGGTGTATCTTATCACCCTTTTCCAGGTGATCCTGATGGTGCTAAGACTTTCCCATATCTGCAACCTTGACAAAAAAAAATCCCACCAGATTTTTATTTTCTCTAACCCTTTGGGTAATGAAAAGGGAAAATGCTAGAATGGGTTCTACGGGGTTGTATTGAAATTGGAGCAATTAGATCGACTGGTATGAAAATGTGATTTTCAATATATGAAAAAATAGCCCTTACAGAAATATCTATGAGCTGAATGTGAGATCTGGTGACCCATCTGGTTATATATTTCTCTACAGATATATCAATATATCTATGCCTATAGATATACAGACGTATCTAGACAGACAGACAGATTAGCACTGTCTGTGTTGTGAGGAAACCTAACCAGGACTCCTTGGAGAAATGCTGATTCAAAGGCTGAGCCAGGAAAGATATAAGATGGGCTGCAAATATCTTGTCAGAAAGTAAGTGCTCAATGGATGATTGGGAATGTCAAAAAGTACAGAAGGTGCCTTGAAGGGGATTCCACTGGCCAAATACAGGACGATCTGAGCATGAAAATAAAGCATGATTATACCCAAGCAAAAATGGGAATCTCTAAGGCCTCACTTAATATAAATATATTAATAAGGAGAAGAGGAAGCTCTTCCCCATAGTAGAACATCAACTTAGGACATGTAGAATTCATAAAATCAGCCTCAAATGTTCTCCCCACAGAATAATTATATAGTTATCAAGGGAACAAGGGTAGGTGTACAGCTGAACAAAATTGTAGGCACCACCTTGCCTGGGGGCATCAAAGTTAACCTGAGAAGTGACGGAACCAACTGGCACAGTGTGCCATCTGAGGGAATGCGACAAGCCATGTCACGTACTACAGGAGGGAACACAGTAAAAAGAACACAGCGTCACTTGGAACATTCCTGCTCAAAATGCATTGCCTGTATCTAATTATAAGGACACCAAGAACCAACTCAAACCGAGGAACATTCTCAAAAATAATTGGCCTGTAACCAGATTGAAGGAGGCTGATAGGACACGATATCTAAAGACAATATGGGTGCCTAGATTGGATCCTTTTGCCAGAATGGGCTCTACAGGGTTGTATTGAAATTGGAGCAATTAGAACTGGTATGAAAATGTGATCTTCAATATATGAAAAGATAGTGCTTACAGAAATATCTATGGGCTGAATGTGGGATATGGTGACCCATCTGGTTCTCTATTTCTCTACAGATATACATCTAGATCAAGGATTATTAATGGGACAGTTGGGTAGATGTGAATGTAGGCTGAGCAAAGAGAAGTGGGAATTGTTTGTACCACTTTAGTTCCAAAATAAAAAGTGTATCTATTTATATCTATCTCATCTATCACTGGTGAATTGCCTATTCCTGATATGTAGGACGCTTTTTTTATTTTTTTTATTTTTTTTCCCCTTTTTTTTTTTTATTATTGTTTTTGCCATACATTGTCATGATATCACCATGGGTTTACATATGCTTCCCCTCCGGGTCCCCCCTTCCTCCTCCCTCCCCACCGGGAAATCTCGCTGCACCAGTCCCGAGCATCAATCCTGGGCTGGCGATTGATTAGACACATGACAATTAACATGCTTCAATGCCCTTCTCCCATCTCATCCCACCCTTACCCTCATCCACAAAGTCCACAAGTCTATTCTATACATCTGCGTTCCATTTGTTGTCTCCCATGTTGGGTTCTCATTACTGTCTTTCTAAATTCCATATATATGTGTTAATATACTGTATTGTTGTTTTTGCTTCTGGCTTACTTCACTCTGGATAATGGGCTCCAGTTTCGTCCATCTGAGTAGAATTGCTTCAAATGAATTTTTTTTTAATGCTGAGTAATATTCCATTGTGTATATATACCACAGC